>JANCRA010000160.1:165227-313892 GCA_024362935.1 Setophaga petechia
AACCCCTCTCTTGTGCCCCTCACCAGTCCCCAGGTTCTTCTCCATACCCCTCAGCTGTCCCATGCCCATGCCCCAGCCCTGTCCCCATGCCCCTCCCTTGTCCCCTGCCCTGTCCCCAGGCTGTCCCCAGTCCCTAGGCTGTCCCCAGGCTGTCCCCAAGCCCTGCCCTGTCCCCAAGGCTGTCCCCACCTGTTGATCAGGTCCTGTAGTTTCTGCATGGGCTCACGCTCCCTGTCCCTGCGCCCCAGCCCTGTCCCCAGGCCCTGGCCTGTCCCCAGGTTGTCCCCATGCCCTGCCCTGTCCCCAGGCTGTCCCCAGGCTGTCCCCACCTGTTGACCAGGTCCTGCAGTTTCTGCATGGGCTCGGGCCCGCCGTCCCCATTCCCCAGCCCTGTCCCCAGGCTGTCCCCATGCCCCAGCCCTGTCCTCAGGCTGTCCCCAGGCTGACCCCAAGCCCTGCCCTGTCCCCAGGCTGTCCCCAGTCCCTAGGCTGTCCCCAGGCTGCCCCCAAGCCCTGCCCTGTCCCCAGGCTGTCCCCACCTGTTGACCAGGTCCTGCAGTTTCTGCATGGGCTCGGGCTCGCTGTGGCCATACCCTGCCCTGTCCCCAGGCCCTGGCCTGTCCCCAGCCCTATCCTCATGCCCTGTCCTGTCCCCAGGCTGTCCCCAGGCCCTGGCCTGTCCCCTGCCCTGTCCCCAGGCTGTCCCCAGGCTGTCCCCAGGCTGTCCCCACCTGTTGACCAGGTCCTGCAGTTTCTGCATGGGCTCGGGTTCGCCGTCACGGCCACAGGTCAGGATCTCCCGCCCGTCGTACACGCGGATGATGCGGTCGGCCGTGTTGATCAGAAAACAGCTGCACCAAAACGGGGACAAATCAATGAAAAACCAATCAATCATCAATCAATCAATTACAAATCCTGTCCTGGGGAAGAACTGGGGGGGTTTGAGGAGCTCTCTGCAGTTTTGGGATCCTCCTCGGGGCGCTCACCTCCCTTTGCGGGCGAACTCGATGGATTTAATGGCCGTGGTGTTGCTGGTCCCTGTGGTCACTCTGAAGGAAGCAACAAGATCCTGAGTGTCTGTTTTTAAGACCAAGATCTGAAGATTGAGCAGACAGAGAACAATCAGTGGCTTCACCTGAAACAGAACCCTGGGAGCCCACCCGGGGACACTGCAGGAGCTGCTGAGACAGAAACGCCAGGGAAACATCCCAAAAATGTGTCAAAAACCAAAGTCAGACAAAGATTCCAAAATCCCTGAGGTTGGAAAACCCCTCCAGGATCCTCAAGCAATGCCTCACCTGTTCCCCAAGCCCTGCAGACCTAACCCTAACCCTACACCTGTCCCTGTTCCCCAAACCCATCCCTGTGCCTGTCCCTGTTCTTTTCCTAAATCCATCCCTGTGCCTGTCCCTGTTCTCCAAACCCATTCCTGTTCCCCAAACTCATCCCTGTGCCCCATATCCATTTCTGTTCCCCAAATCCTTCCCTGTGCTTCTCACTGCTCCCCAGATCCATCCCTGTACCCCTCACCTTCCCCCCAAATCTATTCCTGTTCCCCAAACTCATCCCTGTGCCCCAAACCCATTTCTGTCCCCCAAACCCCTCCCCATGCCCCTTACCTGTTTCCCAAACCCTTCCCTGTGCCTGTCCCTATTCTCCAAACCCATCCCTGTGGCCTCACCTGTTCCCCAAATCATTCCTGTTCTCCAAATCCATCCCTGTGCCCCTGACCTGTTCTCCACATCTATTCCTATTTCCAAAGCCAAACCTGTGACTGCCTCTGATCCCCAAACTCATCCCTGCTCCCCAAATCCCTTCCTGTGCCCTTCACTGCTCCCCAAACCCAAACCTGCTCCCCAAACCCCTCCCTGTGCCCCTCACTGCTCCCCAAACTTCTCCTTGTGCCTTTCACTGCTCCCCAAACCCCTCCTTGTGCCCTTCACTGCTCCCCAAATCCCTTCCTGTGCCCCTCACTGTGCCTCAAACTCCTCCTTGTGCCCTTCACTGCTCCCCAAACTCCTCCTTGTGCCCTTCACTGCTCCCCAAACACAAACCTGCTCCTCAAACCCCTCCTTGTGCCCCTCACTGCTCCCCAAACCCCTCCTTGTGCCCTTCACTGCTCCCCAAACTCCTCTCCATGCCCCTCACTGCTCCCCCAACCCCTCATTGTGCCCCTCACTGCTCCCCAAACCCCTCCTTGTGCCCTTCACTGCTCCCCAAAGTCCTCCTTGTGCCCTTCACTGCTCCCCAAACCCCTCCTCGTGCCCTTCACTGCTCCCCAAACTCCTCTCCATGCCTTTCACTGCTCCCCAAACCCCTCCTTGTGCCCTTCACTGCTCCCCAAACTCCTCTCCATGCCCCTCACTGCTCCCCAAATCCCTCCCTGTGCCTCTCACTGTTCCCCAAACCCCTCATTGTGCCTCTCACTGCTCCCCAAACCCCTCATTGTGCCCCTCACTGCTCCCCAAACCCCTCCTTGTGCCCCTCACTGCTCCCCAAACCCCTCCCCATGCTGCTCACCCACCGAGGTGCCCAATCCCCACCCACAGCACTCAGTGCCACCTCCAGAGATGCAGACCCCAAACCCCCCCAAGCACTTCCAAACCCTGATCCCCCTTTCCCACGGGGAATTCTCGCTGCTGCCCAGCCTGGCCCTGCCCTGGGGGCAGCCAGGGATGCCCAGAGGCCCGGGGCAGGGGCTGACCTTGCCCTTGGCATTGCCAGTGTAGATGTACTCCCCGCGCCGGTCGAACGAGGCCACCACGTTGAGGTCGGAGTCGTCGTCCACGGGCAGCACCACGTGCTTGGAGTCAGACAGGGTCAGCATCACCGGCGCCGACTTCATGGGGCACACCAGCACCCTGTTCCTAAAACACCAGGACAAGGTGGGAATTACAGCCTCCTTTGGGAAGGGTTTCCATGCTTAGAGTGAAAAATCACTGAGCTGGATCGAGGAATTCCGGTTTTGGGAAGGGTTTCCGACACAACCTCCCAGAGTCAACAATCCCATTTAGAAAACCATACAAAAACCCCAAAAGCAGCAGTTCCACCCCATTGGGAGCATCCCAGTTCCCTCCCAGGGCACCTACTGGTCCCAGGGGTGGTACTGGACCTTAAGTCCACTATCAGATCAACAATTCCACTTGGAAACCACAAGAAAACCCCAAAATCAGCAGTTCCACCATACTGGGAGCATCCCAGTCCTTTCCCAGGGCACTTACTGGTCCCGGGGGTGGTACCCGACCTTGAGCCCAGTACTGACCAACAATTCCACTTGGAAACCACAAGAAAACCCCAAAATCAGCAGTTTCACCATACTGGGAGCATCCCAGTCCTTTCCCAGGGCACTTACTGGTCCCGGGGGTGGTACTGGACCTTAAGTCCACTGTCAGATCAACAATTCCACTTGGAAACCAGAAGAAAATCCCAAAATCAGCAGTTCCACCATACTGGGAGCATCCCAGTCCTTTCCCAGGGCACTTACTGGTTCTGGGGGAGGTACTGGACCTTGAATCCACTAAAAAACCCCAAAAGCAGTGGTTTTACCCCACCGGACCTTGAGTCCAGTACTGACCAACAATTCCACATGGAAACCAAAACAAAAAACCCCAAAAGCAGTGGTTTTACCCCACTGGACCTTGAGCCCAGTACTGACCAACAATTCCACTTGGAAACCACAAGAAAACCCCAAAATCAGCAGTTTCACCCCACTGGGAGCATCCCAGTCCTTTCCCAGGGCACCTACTGGTCCCGGGGGTGGTACCCCACCTTGAGCCCAGTACTGACAAACAATTCCACTTGGAAACCAAAACAAAAACCCCCAAATCAGCAGTTCCACCCCACTGGGAGCATCCCACTTCCCTCCCAGGGCACTTACTGGTCCCGAGGGTGGTACCCGACCTTGAGCCCAGTTCTGACTAACAATTCCACTTGGAAACCACAAGAAAAACCCCAAATCAGCAGTTCCACCCCACTGGAGCATCCCAGTTCCCTCCCAGGGCACTTACTGGTCCTGGGGGTGGTACCCGACCTTGAGCCCAGTACTGACCAACAATTCCACTTGGAAACCAAAACAAAAACCCCCAAATCAGCAGTTCCACCCCACTGGGAGCATCCCACTTCCCTCCCAGGGCACTTACTGGTCCCGAGGGTGGTACTGGACCTTGAGCCCAGTACTGACCAACAATTCCACTTGGAAACCAAAACAAAAACCCCAAAATCAGCAGTTCCACCATACTGGGAGCATCCCAGTCCTTTCCCAGGGCACTTACTGGTCCCGGGGGTGGTACTGGACCTTGAGGATGGGCGAGGGGAAGCGGAACCTCTGGTCACAGTCCCCGGACAGCACATCCCACTGGGACACGATGTTGTCGGTGGAGGCGCTGACCAGCTTGTGCCCATCGCGGCTCCAGCTGCAGCACGGGGAGGGAACAAACAGAAATGTCATTCCTTAAAGGGCAGGGGGGTAAAGGGGCTCAGGGAATTCCCAAAAATGTTATTCCTTAAAGGGCAGGGGGAAAAGAGACCAGGGAAAAGTTATTCCTTAAAGGAGTCCAACAGAAGCAGGAGGGAAACGAGCTCAGGGAATTCCCAACAAAGGTATTCCTTAAAGGACAGGGGGAAAGGAGCTCAGGGAATTCCCAATACAGTTATTCCTTAAAGGGCAGGGAGAAAGGAGCTCAGGGAATTCCCAAAAATGTTATTCCTTAAAGGACAGGGGGAAAGGAGCTCAGGGAATTCCCAATACAGTTATTCCTTAAAGGACAGGGGGAAAGGAGCCCAGGGAACTCCCAATACAGTTATTCCTTAAAGGACAGGGGGAAAGGAGCTCAGGGAATTCCCAATACAGTTATTCCTTAAAGGGCAGGGGAAAAGGAGCTCAGGGAATTCCCAAAAATGTTATTCCTTAAAGGTGAGGGGGGGAAAGGAGCTCAGAAAGTTCCCAATGAAGTTATTCCTTAATGGGGTCCAAATGCATCCAGGGGGAAAAGGAGCTGGGGATTCCATGGGAATTCCATGAGAAATTCCATGGGGACTGCATGGGGATTCCCTGGGGGATTCCAAGGGGAATTCCATGGGGATTCCTGCACTTCCTGAAGAATTCCATGGGGAAGATGGGGTGGATGAGGGATTGTTGGGATGAGGGCTTTTTGGGATTTCTGGGATCCCAGCTCACCAGAGGGAGCAGACAGCGTGGATGTGGGATTGTTGGGATGTGGGTTTTTTGGGATTCTGTGATTGTTGGGATCCCCAGCAGCGCTCACCAGCGGGAGCAGACGGGGTGGATGTGGGATTGTTGGGATTTTTGGGATCCCAGCTCACCAGAGGGAGCAGACGGGGTGGATGTGGGACTGTTGGGATTCTGTGATTTTTGGGATCCCCAGCAGTGCTCACCAGAGGGAGCAGACGGGGTGGATGCGGGACTGTTGGGATGAGGTTTTTTGGGATTTTTGGGATCCCAGCTCACCAGAGGGAGCAGACGGGGTGGATGCGGGACTGTTGGGATGAGGTTTTTTGGGATTTTTGGGATCCCAGCTCACCAGAGGGAGCAGACGGGGTGGATGTGGGCGCTGATGATCTTGGCGATGCCGCGGGTCAGGAAGTCCCAGATGACGATGCGGCCGTCGTTGCAGCCCACGGCCAGCAGCGTGCCCCAGCGGTTGAAGGTGCACGTCAGAGCCATGCTGATACAGTCCAGTGTCCCATCGGCCTCCTGCGGGGACAGTGGGGACAGTGCAGGGACAGCACGGGGACAGCAAGGGGACAGTGGGGACAGTGCAGGGACAGCACGGGGACAGTACGGGGACAGTGCGGGGACAGCGTGGGGACAGCATGGGGACAGCAACGGGACAGTGCAGGGACAGTGCAGGGACAGCACGGGGACAGCAACGGGACAGTGCAGGGACAGTGCAGGGACAGCACGGGGACAGTACGGGGACAGTGCGGGGACAGCGTGGGGACAGTGGGGACAGCACGGGGACAGTGGGGACAGCGTGGGGACAGTGCGGGGACAGCACAGGGACAGCGTGGGGATGGTGTGGGGACAGCACAGGGATAGCATGGGGACAGTGGCGACAGTGTGGGGATGGCATGGGGACAGTAGGAACAGTGCGGGGATAGCATGGGGACAGTGCGAGGACAGTGCGAGGACAGTGCAGGGACAATGTGGGACAGTGGGGGGACAGCATGGAGATAGTGCAGGGACAGTGTGGGGACAGCACAGGGACAGTGTGGGGACAGCATGGGGAGCGTGGGGACAGTGCAGGGACAATGTAGGACAGCTCAGAGACAGTGTGGGGACAGTGTCGGAACAGCACGGGGACGGTGCAGAGACATTGTGTGGGACAGAAGGGACAGTGTGGGGATAGTGTGGGGACAGTGTAGAGACAGCATGGGGACAGCACAGGCAGTGTGGGACAGCACGGGACAGTGGGGACAGCACGGGATAGTGCAGGGACAGCGCGGGGATAACATGGGGACAGCATAGGACAGTGGGGACAGTGCAGAGGCAATGCAGAACAGTGCAGGGACAGTGTGTGGGAGAGTGTAAGCAGTGTGGGGACAGCACCTGGCCAGGACCTGTCAGACTCGGTGACACCCGGTGAGACCCAGCCAGACCCACTCAGACCCAGCCAGACAAACTCAGGCTCAGTTAGACCCAGTCAGACTCAGCCGTACCCACTCAGACCCGGTCTGTCTGAGCCAGACCCAGTCCAGCCCACTCAGACCCAGCTGGACCCGCTCAGACCCAGTTAGGCCCGGTTAGACTCAGTCAGTCCCACTCAGTCCCACTCAGACCCGGCTCAGGCCGCCCCCGCCGGGGGATGCTCGGAGGGCAGCGCCGTTACCTCGGGGTAGTTCTGGCCGAAGGACTCTGCGGAGGAACGGGAAAGCGGCGGCTGAGCGAGAGGCGGCCCCGCCGAGCCTGCCCGGCTCCCCCGCCCCGGTACCGCCACCGCCACCCCCCATATTCCCGGTGCCGCCGCTCCCGGCTCCAGCCCAGCCCCGCTCCCGGTGCCGCCCCCGCTCCCTCCTCATTCCCATTCCCAGCTGCGCCTCCTCCGCTCCCGTTCGCACCGGGCAGCTCCAGGTTCGTGGTGCCGCCGACCCACCCCCGCCGCTCCCCGCTGCCATTCCCGCAGCGCCCCGCTCCCGTTCCTTTCCCGCTCCCATTCCCACTCCGGTTCCCATTCCCATTCCTGTTCCCGTCCCCCCTCCCATTCCCATTCCCGCTCCGGTTCCCTCTCCCGCTCCCCTTTCTCCCTTCCCTTTCCCGTTCCCGTCCCCTCTCCCATTCCCCGTTGTCCCTCCCGCTCCGGTTCCCGCTCCCACTCCCGTTTCCTCTCCCGCTCTCCGTTTCCATTCCCTCTCCCATGCCCCGCTCCCCGTTCCCGCTCCGGTTCCCGCACCGAGCAGCTCCAGGTTCATCGCGCCGCCGCCGCCGCTCCCGCTCCCTCCGCTCCCGTCGCCGAAGGACCCCGCGGGGGCCTGCCCGGCGCCGCGCCTCGCCGTTCGCCTAACCAACCGCCGCTCCTTTCCCCCGCTCCCGCCGCGGCTCCCGGTGCCTCCCTGGCCGGCTCCGCCCGCCCCTCCCGGCGGGCTCGGGGAGCGGCGCCGTTCGCTCCCGGCGCGGCGGCGGGGCCGGGAATGGGAGGCGGCGATCAGGCAG
This sequence comes from Setophaga petechia, assembly GCA_024362935.1. Classification (NCBI taxonomy): domain Eukaryota; kingdom Metazoa; phylum Chordata; class Aves; order Passeriformes; family Parulidae; genus Setophaga; species Setophaga petechia. The sequence continues at coordinate 172,897 of JANCRA010000160.1, forward strand.
CGCGGCGGGCAGCCCAGGCGCGGCGCGCGGAAGGGGCCGGGTGCGCGCCGCGGCCGCGCAGGAAGGTTCCGGGAAGGGGGAGCGGTAATAAAGTAGCACCAGTAATTAAATTATTTAAATTAATTTTTATTCTAATAATTAAATAAAATACCAGGGGAAGCTGGGCCTTTGCCGGTATTGCCTGGATTTCTACTGGAAAGGACAGGCTGCTTTTGGAAAAAAGGAAATAAAAAAATAACATAAAAGGAAAGAAAAGGAAATAAAATAAAATTTTTTTTAAAATTAAAAATTATAAAATAAAATATAAAACATCGAATAATAAAAATATAAAACAAAATATTAAAAATAAGAAAGAAATAAAGAAAATTTCAAAGTCAAATTAAAAAAAATATATAAAATATTAAAACCAGAGAAAAATAAAGTAAAAAATTAAAATAAAAATCAAATCAAATCAAATCTGATTTGAGGGGTAAAAAGCTGTGGAATCTCCCAACACCAACTCCAGGCAGGCGGAAAAAAAAATCCACCGGGAAATTCCCAAAAACCCTTGCAGAGAATTGTGGGGGCAGAGCCACAGGAAAAGCTCGGGAATCGCAGGCACAGAGCTCGGGCTTCATCCCCCTTCATCATTCCCGCTCCTCTGGCGCCATCCCGAGGCCATTCCCGCTTTTCCAGGGGTTTTCCCTAAGGGCCATTCCCGAATTTCCAGAGCTTTTTTCTGAAGCCATTCCCACTTTTCCGTAAGATTTCCCTAAGGGCCATTCCCACTTTTCCACAGCTTTCCCCCACGCCATCTCCACTTTCCCAGAGTTTTTCCCCTATGGGTCATTCCTGCTTTTCCAGAGGATCTCCTCAGAGCCATTCCCACTTTTATAGAGCTTTTGCCATTCCCACTTTTCCAAAGGTTTTTCCTGAGGGCCATTCCCACTTTTCCACAGGATCAACACAAATCCACTCTGGGAACGCCAAAACAGGGATTGGATCCACTCTGGAAATGGCAGGAGAGGTTGGATCCATAACAAAACCACTCTGGAATGGCTGAGCAGGGGTTGGATCCATAAAAAACCCCTCTGGGAATGGCAGGAGAAGTTGAATCCATCCAAATCCACTCTGGGAATGCCAAAACAGGGATTGGATCCATAAAAACCACTCTAGGAATGCCAGGAGAGGTTAAATCCATAAAAACACACTCTGGAATGCCAGGAGAAGTTGGATCCATAAAAAAACCCCACTCTGGAATTCAAACACAGAGACTGGATCTACACAAATCCACTCTGGAATGGCAGAGCAGGGATTGGATCCATAAAATTCCCACTTTGGAATGGCAGGAGAGGTTGGATCTGCCCCCATCCCCCTGGGAATTCTGGCACATCCCCCACGGGTGCAGAGAAGAAACAATTAAAGACATTTTTTTTCTTCCTCCATAAAAAGCTCCTGAATCCATTTTATTGCACAAAGAAAGGAAAAGGTTCCCACTAAACCCATCCAAGGAATTCCACCTTCCCTGGGAACTCCAGCTGGAGAATTCCCAACTCCTCAGTTCCTCAAGGAGCCACCAAGGGGCATCTCCTGCTCCAGAGCAGCCCAATTCCACCCCAAAAATGCAGGAAGCAAACTGGGATTTCCAGGAATTTGGGAAAGACAAACTTGCCCAGGATCCCCCTCATCCTTATCCCCATTTTTTTTAAATTCTTTCCAACCAAATTCCAGCCCTGGAGTGAAAGTGAGGGGAAGAAGGAAGGATCTTTCTTCCCATCCAACTTGGAAAAAAAAAAGCTGGAAAATCCTCATTTTTTAAAAATATTCCTGTGCACACTCAGCCCAATTTAAAACTTGCCATGACAATCCCATGAATTCCAAGCCCCAAATCCTGATTTTAAAGGAATTTTGGCACTTTCCCCCATGGAAAAATCAATATTTTTAAGGACTTTTTGTGGTGCTACAAAGCAGAACCTCTGAGGAATGCAGCGTGGAAGCAAGGGAAGGTTTCTCCAGCCATTCCAAGAAATTGAAGGAAGCAAAGGAGAAGGGAAAAAGAGGAGGAAAATGTGGGATTAGGGATTAATAGCTTATCCAGGTGGGGTTTTCCAAGTCCCCATAGAAAAAAAAAAAAATGGAAGCTTTGCTCCTGTCCATGTAAACATTTCCAGCTCCTTGGAGCTTCCCAACATTTCCTTATCCTAAAGTTTGGTGCCTTTTCCTTATTTTCCCCTGGAATTGCTGCCAAAGGCAGAGGGAGGAGCAGGATGGTTCTCCTGGGGTTGTGGGAAGGGATTTTCCCACCCCACGGATCCCTCCCAAGGCTTGGGGTGGGATTGGCAAAGCCCCAACGTGAGCACGAAGGGTTTGGGTTTTCCATCCCTCAGTTCCATGGGGATAACAGGGTTGGGATGGAGCTGTCACCCCCCTGTCCCAAAGAATTCCATAGGGATAACAGGGTTGGGATGGAGCTGTCACCCCCCTATGAATTCCCTCCTGTCCCAAACAATTCCATAAGGAGAACAGGATTGGGATGGAGCTGTCACCCCCCTGTCCCACTGAATTCCTTAGGGTGGGATTGGGATGGAGCTGCCACTCCCCCATGAATTCCCCCCTGTCCCACACAATTCCATAAGGAGAACAAGATTGGGATGGAGTTGTCACCCCCCTGTCCCACACAATTCCATAGGGTGGGATTGGGATGGAGCTGCCACCCCCCTGAGCCCCCTCAGAGCCCCTCCCTGTCCCAAACAATTCCATAGGGATAACAGGATTGGGATGGAGCTGTCACCCTCTGAGCCCCACCCTGTCCTAAACAATTCCATAGGGATAACAGGGTTGGGATGGAGCTGTCACCCCCCTGTCCCACACAATTCCATAGGGATAACAGGGTTGGGATGGAGCTGTCACCCCCCTGTCCCACACAATTCCATAGGGATAACCGGGTGGGATTGGGATGGAGCTGTCACGCCTCTGAGCCCCACCGTGTCCCACACAATTCCATAGGGATAACAAGGTTGGGATGGAGCTGTCACCCCCCTGTCCCACACAATTCCATAGGGATAACAGGGTGGGATTGGAGCTGTCACCCCCCTGTCCCAAACAATTCCATAGAAATAACAGGGTGGGAATGGAGCTGTCACCCTCTGAGCCCCACCCTGTCCCACACAATTCCATAGGGATAACAGGGTGGGATTGGGATGGAGCTGTCACCCCCTTGTCCCACACAATTCCATAGGGATAACAGGGTTGGGATGGAGCTGTCACCCCCCTGTCCCACACAATTCCATAGGGAGAACAGGGTGGGATTGGGATGGAGCTGTCACCCCTGGAGCTCCTCCCTGTCCCCGCAGCTCCGCGGCAGGGGCGGGGCTGGAATTGCCCAAATCCCGCCTCAATTCCCGAAATCCTGCTGCAATTCCCGCTCAGGTGGAGTCATCCAGGCCTTTGCTGGGATGCTCGGAGGGGGCCCGGCAGAGCCTGTCCATGATTCCCTGGAGCATGGGCTGCACGATTCCCAGCAGAGGCCGCTGCGAGGAGTCCCCGTCCCAGCAGGCTTCCATCAGCTGCCAGCACTCCTCGTCAAACACCGGGAGCCGCTCCGGCCGCACCCCTGGAAACACAGCGGGAATGCCAGGAATGCCAGGAATGTCCAGGGAAAACCCTGCTCATATCCAGGGAAAGCAGGTGGAGGGGTTGGGTGGCACAGGGGATCACCAGGAATGCCAGGAATGTCCAGGGAAAACCCTGCCCGCATCCAGGGAAAGCAGGTGGAAGGGCTGGGTGGCACAGTAGGATAATCAGGAATGACAGGAATTTCCAAGGAAAGCAGGTGGGGAGGTTGGGTGGCACAGGGGATCACCAGGAATTTCCAAGGAAAGCCCTGCCTGGTGCTCACATCCAAGGAAAGCAGGTGGAGGGATTGGGAGGCACAAGGGATCACCAGGAATGCCAGGAATTTCCAAGGAAAACTCTGCCCACATCCAGGGAAAGCAGGTGAAGGGCTGGGTGGCACAGGGGATCACCAGGAATGACCAGGAATTTCTAAGGAAAGCAGGTGGTGGGGTTGGGTGGCACAGTAGGATCACCAGGAATGCCAGGAATTTCCAAGGAAAGCAGGTGGAGAGGTTGGGTGGCACAGGGGATCACCAGGAATTTCCAAGGAAAGCCCTGCCTGGTGCTCACATCCAAGGAAAGCAGGTGAAGGGATTGGGAGGCACAAGGGATCACCAGGAATGCCAGGAATGTCCAGGGAAAACCCTGCCCACATCCAGGGAAAGCAGGTGGAAGGGCTGGGTGGCACAGGGGATCACCAGGAATGCTAGGAATGTCCAGGGAAAACCCTGCTGATATCCAGGGAAAGCAGGTGGAGGGGTTGAGTGGCACAGTAGGATCATCAGCAATGCCAGGAATTTCCAAGGAAAGCAGGTGGAGAGGTTGGGTGGCACACTGGGATCATCAGGAATGCCAGGAATTTCCAAGGAAAGCAGGTGGAGAGGTTGGGTGGCACAGGGGATCACCAGGAATTTCCAGGGATTTCCAAGGAAAGCAGGTGGATGGGGTTGGGTGGCACAGGGGATCACCAGGAATTTCCAAGGAAAGCCCTGCCTGGTGCTCACATCCAAGGAAAGCAGGTGAAGGGATTGGGAGGCACAAGGGATCACCAGGAATGCCAGGAACTTCCAGGGAAAACCCTGCTCATATCCAGGGAAAGCAGGTGGAGGGGTTGAGTGGCACAGGGAGATCACCAGGAATTTCCAGGGAAAGCCATGCCATGCTCACATCCAGGGAAAGCAGGTGAAAGGGCTGGGTGGCACAGTAGGATCATCAGGAATGCCAGGAATTTCCAAGGAAAGCAGGTGGGGAGGTTGGGTGGCACAGGGGATCACCAGGAATTTCCAAGGAAAGCCCTGCCTGGTGCTCACATCCAAGGAAAGCAGGTGGAGGGATTGGGAGGCACAAGGGATCACCAGGAATGCCAGGAATTTCCAAGGAAAACTCTGCCCACATCCAGGGAAAGCAGGTGAAGGGCTGGGTGGCACAGGGGATCACCAGGAATGACCAGGAATTTCTAAGGAAAGCAGGTGGTGGGGTTGGGTGGCACAGTAGGATCACCAGGAATGCCAGGAATTTCCAAGGAAAGCAGGTGGAGAGGTTGGGTGGCACAGGGGATCACCAGGAATTTCCAAGGAAAGCCCTGCCTGGTGCTCACATCCAAGGAAAGCAGGTGAAGGGATTGGGAGGCACAAGGGATCACCAGGAATGCCAGGAACTTCCAGGGAAAACCCTGCTCATATCCAGGGAAAGCAGGTGGAGGGGTTGAGTGGCACTGGGAGATCACCAGGAATTTCCAGGGAAAGCCATGCCATGCTCACATCCAGGGAAAGCAGGTGAAAGGGCTGGGTGGCACAGTAGGATCACCAGGAATTTCCAAGGAAAGCAGGTGGAGAGGTTGGGTGGCACAGGGGACACCCAGGAATTTCCAAGGAAAGCAGGTGGAGAGGTTGGGTGGCACATGGAATATCAGGAATGCCAGGAACTTCCAAGGAAAACCCTGCCCACATCCAGGGAAAGCAGGTGGAGGGGTTGAGTGGCACAGGGGATCACCAGGAATTTCCAGGAATTTCCAAGGAAAGCCCTGCCCTGTGCCCACATCCAAGGAAAGCAGGTGAAGGGGTTGGGTGGCACAGGGGATCACCAGGAATGCCAGGAATTTCCAAGGAAAGCAGGTGGATGGGGTTGGGAGGCACAGCAGGATCACCAGGAATTTCCAGGAATTTCCAAGGAAAACCCTGCTCACATCCAAGGAAAGCAGGTGAATTCGATCCCAGAAATCTTTCCCAGCTTCAGGAATTCTGGGATTTTTACCTTTCAGCCCCTCACCACCAGAATAAAAGTGGATTTTCCCCCCAGCCCAGGTGTTCCAGGTACCTCTCCTGACGTTGTTCCACAGGTGATCTTTGCTTGCACACCTCTCAAAAGCCTCAGGTAACTTCACGTGGCCCGAGCAGAGGTACCAGAACAGGATCCCAAAGGCATAAACATCCACGGAATTGTCGTATTTCCCTGGGAAAAAACCAGCAGGGAAAAATCCCTGAGAGCTGGGCAGGCTGAGGGGTGATTCCAGGCTCCCACCTCCCCAAATTTAAACCTCAATTTCACAGCAGCAAGGCAAAATTTGTGTGAAACCCAGGAAGGCAGCAGGAGCTGGGATCAAGGTTAAGCTTTTCCAGTTTTCAGGATTTATAAATTTAAGTACAAACTAAGTATAAATTTCCAGATTTATATGTATTTATATAAAATAAGGATTTATAAATTTAAGTACCAGGAATTCCCAAACTGAGCTCAGGTGTGTTTTAAACACCAACACTTGTAAGGCTCAGCTCTGTCAGGGCCAAATATCAGCCCCCAATCCCAGAAATATCCCAGATATCACCTAAATCCACAGAAATATGGATGTTTCCTTTGGATCCCAACCTTATCCAAGCAGGAGCAGCTCTGGCAGAACAAAAGGATTTGGATAAATGGGATTTGAATTTCTAAGTGGTTCCAAAACTCAGGCAAAACCCTCAGAGCAGCTGCCAGAATTCCCAGAGAATCCAAAGGTAGGAACAGCTTGGGAATTCCCTCCAGGGAATCCTTCCTGGAGTATTTCCCTATGAAAGCCAAGGATTTCCAGCTTCCTCCTAATGATAATTTACCCTTCTAATTGCAAGGCTGTTAATTACCTCAGCAGAGCTGACCAACCCCATTATCCTCTGTCAAGAGTGGCACTCAAACCACAGGAAAAATCCAGGGCATGCATGGAAAAGAGGGAATTCCCTGGGGTTGGAATGACCTCAGGAGCTACTGAGAGATGAATTCCAAGGAATTGCCTCCAGAATTCCAGGCAGAGCAGGGCATCCAGGGGGATCCTACCTGTGAAGAGCTCAGGAGCCATGTGGATGGGGGTGCCCACGATGCTGCCAGACATCATTGCCTCGGGTTTGCAGAACCCCAAATCTGTGATTTTGGCCCTATTCTTTTTGTCCAGCTGGGAAAAAAAAAAAAAGCCACAGTTAGGCAGGTGAGAACCTCATTTCTCCCATAAAATATTGATTTTTGATGTTGTGCTGTTTTGAAAAAAAAAAAAAAAATTAATAATTTTTTTCTGGTTATTGTCATAACCGTGTAATGATAATAGGAAAATGCTGGAAAATAAACAGCTGGAAAATAAACAGCTGGAAATGCTGGAAAATAAACAGCTCGAGATGTGTTCTGTGTCAGCAGCTCTCTGGTCACAGAGAGCAACACACAACTGTCCCAAGAATTGTCCTGCCTCTGCAAAAGGTTCTGCACAGAAAATTTGGGTCATTTTTGGCCCTGTACTCCAGCCCAGGCCAAGGGAAAAACCCCAAAATCTCTGCAGAAGATCAGAGAAAAGAATGAGAAACAATTCTTATCTTCACTTGCTGCACCTGTCATTGTGAATATGTGGAATTTGTTATGGAGATTTGTCCACCAAAGGGTGAATTTTTAATTAATCAGTGGTGATGGTGTTTGGATTGGAGGACTAATGAGGTAATGAGTGCCTGTCTATAAAAGCAATAGTTTTCTAGGGTTTCTTAATAAATCATTATATTTAACCCCCTTAATAGGGTTTCTTAATAAAGATTATTATTGATCAGCCTTCTGTGAATCATGGAGTTAATGCCAATTATTCCCCAGCCAGAGCCTGAGGTGATTTTCTACATAAACCCCTGCTTTGTGTGAAGGGCTCCTGCTCCCTTTGTCCCAAAATTCCAGCCAGGAAAGGAGGCAGCAAAACCTCCCTGTGGCTGACACCAGCACAGCTTAAAATAACCCCATGTAGAAAAATTTATTCCCTCACTTAAAGCTTGTTTTTTTCCCCTAAAAAGGCTCTGGGATGAGGCAGAGGCAGGGATTTTCCTTACCAGGACATTTTTGAGTTTGATGTCCCTGTGCACCAAGCCCTGGCTGTGCAGGTACCGGATCCCTTCCACCACATCCAACGCAATCTGCAACCGTGGCTCCAATTCCAGCCCAGCCTGAGGGGAAAAACTCAGATTTTAGTCCTAAATGTTGCTTTGGCCTGCTCTTCTTTACTAAAATTTGAGTCATTCCAGCTTTTAATGCAGATTTTTTGATTAGAGAATCAGTTTTGGGTTGGGAGATTAAAATTCATCCCACGGGCAGGGACATTTCCCACTAAGCCAGGTTTAATCTGGGGGGGAAAACTTAGATTTTAGTCCTAAAAGTTACTTTGACCTGCTCTTATTTACCAAAATTGAGCAATCCTAACTTTGTTTTATGGATTAATGGGGAATTTTTAATTAGAAAATCCGTTTTGGGTTGGGAGATCAAAACTCATCCTGTGGGCAGGACACGTCCCACTAAAACAGGTTTAGTCTGAGGGAAAAAACTCAGATTTTATTTCTAAAAGTTGCTTTGGCCTGCTCTTCTTTACCAAAATTGAGTAATTCTTGCTTTGTTTTATGGATTAATGAGGAATTTTTAATTAGAGAATCAGTTTTGAGTTGGGAAGGAGATTAAAACTCATCCCATGGGCAAGGGGGCACTTCCCATTAAACCAGGTTTAATCTGAGGAGAAAAAGTCAGATTTTATTTCAAAAAGATGCTTTGGCCTGCTCTTCTTTATTAAAATTGAGTAATTCTAGCTTTGTTTTATGGATTAATGAGGAATTTTTAATTAGAGAATCAGTTTTGAGTTGGGAAGGAGATCAAAACTCATCCCATGGGCAGGGACACTTCCCACTAAATCAAGTTTAGTCTGAGGGGAAAAACTCAGATTTTATGCCTAAAAGTTACTTTGGCCTGCTCTTCTTAACCAAAATTGAGTAATTCCAGCTTTGTTTTGAAGATTAATGGTGATTTTTTAAAATTAGAGAATCAACTTTGGGTTGGAAGGAAGATCAAAACTCATCCCATGGGCAGGGGGACACCTCCCACTAAACCAGGTTGCTCTGAGCTCTGCCGCAGCACTTCCAGAGATAAAATTAAAATAAAATAAATATTGAATAAGAAAATTTGGCACCTTCAGCCCTGTGTAGAGGTCCCTGTGCAGCCTCTCCATGATCAGCAGCACAGCAATGCTGGAGCCTCCTCCATAGCCATAATCAATAACGGAGCCATGCAGGTGCACCAGCCTCTCGTGGGACTGCAGGGACCTGCAGAGGGGTCAGCACAAAAAATTTGGGTTATTTTTATCCCATCCTCCAGCCCAAGCCAAGGGAAAAAACCCCAGAGTCTCTGCAAAAGGTTCAGCACAGAAAATTTGGGTCATTTTTGACCCTGTTCTCCAACCCAGGCCAAAGGAAAGAAGCCCCAAAATCTCTGCAGAGGGATCAGCACAGAAAATTTGGGTCATTTGTCACCCAAGTCCCTGCAGGGACTGGCAGAAGGTTCAGCACAAAAAGTTTGGGTCATTTTTATCACCTGTCCTTCAGCCTAGGCCAAGGGAAGAAGCCCCAAAATCTCTGCAGAATGTTCAGCACAGAAAATTTGGGTCATTTTTGGCCCTGTTCTCCAGCCCAGGCCAAGGGAAGAAGCCCCAAAATCTCTGCAGAATGTTCAGCACAGAAAATTTGGGTCACTTTTGGCCCTGTTCTCCAGCCCAGGCCAAGGGAAGAAGCCCCAAAATCTCTGCAGAATGTTCAGAACAGAAAATTTGGGTCATTTTTGGCCCAGTCTCCAGCCCAAGCCAAGGGAATTCCTGAAGGGACCTGGAGCAGATTCAGCATAAAAAATTGGGGTAATTTTTGGCCCCTGAGCTCCTGCAGGGACCTGAGGCAGATTCAGCAGAGAAAATTTGGGTCATTTTTGTCCCTGTTCTCCAGCCCAGGGCAAGGGAAGAAGCCCCAGAGCTGCAGATTTAGCAAAAATTCCCAGCACAGCTCAGAGTAGCACAATCCTCAGCTGTCTAAGCCAATTAAATTTAAAAAAAAAAAAAAAAAAGAGCCTTTTTAAAGGTTAGGGTCACAAAAAAAGCCATTCTTCTCTCAGCTGGCTGTGCCTGCAGCTGTTTACTGCAAACCAGCTGCTCTCTGCACTGCAGAGCCATCCTTGGCTTTTTTGGGGATTCAGGCAGGACAAGGAGTGGGAAAAGAGAGAGGATTCATCACCAGGAATCAGAGGAGGAGAATTGCTGGTTATTATGGTCTGTAAACTCAAATTTCCTCTGAATTTGGACAGCACAGGCAGCAAGGAATCTGATTAAGCTCCAATCCCAGATTCCTGCAGCAAACCTGGATGTGGCACTCCGAGCTCTGGGCTGGGTGACAAAGGGGACATCAGCCACAGGCTGGGGGCTTTTCCAGCTTGAACAATCCTGGGAAATCAACCAGACCCCTGTGGAATGGGGAAGCACTCAGCATACAGACCTCATGTAGTGAAATTCCAGTGCCAGGTCGTTCCAGTGCTTCTCATCCGGAGGGACGACGGATTTGAGGGCGCAGGGGAAGTGTCCCCCCCAGCTGTCACACAGGTACACCACCCCGTACTGGCCTCGGCCCAGCTCCCTGCCCAGCTTGGGCTTCCCTGCAAGGGACAATCCCAAAAATCAGCCCCCAATCCCAAAAAACAGCCCTCAATCCAAGGTGACAAATCCCAAAAAACAGCCCCAATCCAAGGCGACAAATCCCTGGGATCAGCCCCAGTCCAAGGCACCAATCCCAGCAATCGGCCCCCAGTCCCTGCAATCAGCCCCAATCCAAGGCACCAATCCAAACAATCAGGCACCAATCCCAAAAATCAGCCCCCAATTCATGTTTTCTTCCTCCTGAACACTCCTAGCTATGAGGTAGTTGGGAGGTGCCAGTTGAAACCTGGCTGGAAAATGGAGTGAAAATCCAAACTCCCTCCCCTCCACTGGGAAATCGAGTGAAAATCCAAACTGGATTCCCAGCAGTGTCCCCACTCCCAGCAGTGACCCCACTCCCAGCAGTGACCCCACTCTCAAGCAGTGGCCTCACTCCTAGCAGGTTCCCATTCCAACAAAATCTCCCTCCCAGCAGTGACCCCATTCCCAGCAGTGACCCCATTCCCAGCAGTGACCCCATTCCCAGCAGGTTTGCACTCTTAGCAGGATCCCACTCCATCAGGAACCATTCCCAGCAGTGACCCCATTCCCAGCAGTGACCATTCCCAGCAGTGACCCCATTCCCAGCAGGACCCCACTCCCATCAGTGTCCCCACTCCCAGCAGTGACCCCACTCCCAGCAGTGACCCCACTCCCATCAGTGTCCCCACTCCCATCAGTGTCCCCACTCCCAGCAGTGACCCCACTCCCAGCAGTGACCCCACTCCCAGCAGTGACCCCCACTCCCAGCAGTGTCCCCACTCCCAGCAGTGACCCCCCTCCCAGCAGTGTCCCCACTCCCAGCAGTGACCACTCCCAGCAGTGTCCCCACTCCCAGCAGTGTCCCCATTCCCAGCAGTGTCCCCACTCCCAGCAGTGACCCCACTCCCAGCAGTGTCCCCACTCCCAGCAGTGACCCCACTCCCAGCAGTGTCCCCACTCCCAGCAGTGACCCCACTCCCAGCAGTGTCCCCACTCCCAGCAGTGACCCCACTCCCAGCAGTGACCCCACTCGCATCAGTGTCCCCACTCCCAGCATTGTCCCCACTCCCAGCACTGTCCCCACTCCCATCAGTGACCCTACTCCCAGCACTGTCCCCACTCCCATCAGGACCCCACTCCCAGCACTGTCCCCACTCCCAGCAGTGTCCCCACTCCCAGCAGTGTCCCCACTCCCATCAGGACCCCACTCCCAGCACTGTCCCCACTCCCAGCAGTGTCCCCACTCCCAGCAGTGTCCCCACTCCCATCAGGACCCCACTCCCAGCACTGTCCCCACTCCCATCAGCGTCCCCACTCCCATCAGTGACCCCACTCCCATCAGTGACCCCACTCCCAGCACTGTCCCCCCTCCCAGCAGGATCTCACCGTGCAGCAGCACGTCCTGCAGGGATCTGCTCTCCAGGGAGAGCCGGGCCAGCCGGGGCGCGTGCTCCTTCCTGACCCGCAGCCACAGGTCCTCGGTGCGCTCCAGCCGGCCCGAGTGGCCGTCCTCCAGCTGTGGGGACAGCACAGGGACACCGGGGCTTGGAGTGGCCAGCACAGCTCAGAAACATTATTTAGATGGATGGATGGATGGATGGATGGATGGATGGATGGATGGATGGATGGATGGATGGAGGGATGGATGGAGGGATGGATGGATGGAGGGATGGATGGAGGGATGGATGGATGGATGGATGGAGGGATGGATGGATGGAGGGATGGATGGATGGATGGATGGAGGGATGGATGGATGGATGGATGGATGGATGGATGGATGGATGGATGGATGGATGGATGGATGGAGGGATGGATGGATGGAGGGATGGATGGATGGATGGAGGGAGGGAGGGATGGAGGGATGGATGGATGGAGGGAGGGATGGATGGAGGGATGGATGGATGGATGGATGGATGGATGAAGGGATGGATGGATGGATGGAGGGATGGATGGATGGATGGATGGATGGATGGATGGATGGATGGATGGATGGAGGGAGGGATGGATGGATGGATGGATGGATGGATGGATGGATGGATGGATGGATGGATGGATGATGGATGGATGGATGATGGATGATGGATGGATTTATATATCTATCTATATATCTATATAGGTATAGATATACATAGATTTATAGATAGATTTAGGTAGATATTTAGATTTACAGATACATATAGATTTCGATAGGTATACACATTTAGATATATAGATTTAGATATATTGATTTAAATATACATAGATTTATATAGATAGATAGATTTATATAGATATATAGATTTAGATATACATAGATACATATAGATAGATTTAGGCAGATATTTAGATTTAGGTAGGTATTTAGATTTAGAGATACATATAGATTTAGAGATAGATTTAGATAGATACACAGCTCTAGATCTATAGATTTAGATATATAGATATATATCAAAATATATATTATAGATATATTATTTGTATGCTATATAAATATATATTATTATATATTATTGTATATTGTATATATTTTATTTATATATATATAAATTTAGGTATATAGATCTATAGATAGATCTACAGATAGATAGGTGGAGCTCCTGGGCAGTTTTTGTACTTAAAACTGCAAGCTTCCCTCCCCATTCCTGATCTCCCGGGCAGTTTTTGCAGTTAAACCCGCACGTTTTCCTCCCCATTCCCGATCTCTTGGGCAGTTTTTGATGTTTTTGCAGTTTAACCCCCACATTTCCCTCCCCATTCCAAATCACCCAGTCAGTTTTTTGCTGTTTTTTGCAGTTTAACCCCCACATTTCCCTCCCCATTCCCAATCTCCCAGTCAGTTTTTTGTTGTTTCTGCAATTTAAACCCCACATTTCCCTCACCATTCCCGATCTCCCAGGAGGTTTTTGCAGTTTAAACCCCCACATTTCCCTTCCCATTCCTGATCTCCCAGTCAATTTTTTTGCTGTTTTTGCAGTTAACCCCCACATTTCCCTCCCCATTCCTGCTCTCCCTGCCCGGACCTGGCGCAGGGAGGCGGCGAAGGCCTCGTGGGAGCTGTTGAGGCGCGTGCGGAACTGGCTGCAGATGCTCTTGGCCAGCTTGGAGGCGCTGAGGCTCTCGATGGCGTCCTGGGCCACCTTCCTCTTCCAGTCGCTGGTGATGGCCGGGGGGCTGACCCACGTGATCCGCTGGATTATCTGGGAAAATCACGGAATCACAATCCCAGAATCACGGAGTCACCGGGCTGGAAGAGAGCTTTGGGATCGTCGAGTTCAACCCAGCCCCAACGCCTCAATTAAAACCCAAAAATCAGCCCCCAATCCATGGCACAAACCCCTGGAATCAGCCCCAAATCTGAGGCACCAATCCCAAAAATCAGCCCCCAATCCATGGCACAAAGCCCTGGAATAAGCCCCAAATCCAAGGCACGAATCTCTGCAATCAGCCCCCAATCCAAGACACAAACACCTGGAATAAACCCTAAATCTGAGGCACCAATCCCAAAAATCAGTCCCCAGTCCATGGCACAAATCTCTGCAATCAGCCCCAGTCCAAGGCACCAATCCCTGGAATAAACCCCAAATCCAAGACACCAATCCCAAAAATCAGCCCCAATCCAAGGTGACAAATCTCATAAATCAGTCCCATCCAAGGCACAAATCCCCAAAATCCGCCCCAAATCCAAGGCACAAATCTCAAAAATCAGCCTGCAGTCGAATGCAGAAATCCCAAAAATTAGTCCCAAATCCAAGGCACCAATCCCTGGAATAAATCCCCAATCCCAGGCACCAATCCCTGCAATCAGTCCCAATCCATGGCATAAATCCCAAAAATCAGACCCAATCCCAAAAATCAGCCCCAATTCCAGGGCACCAATCCCTGGAATAAATCCCCAATCCCAGGCACCAATCCCTGCAATTAGCCCAAATCCAAGGAACAAATCCCCAAAATCAACTCCAATCCATGGCACAAATCCCAAAAGTCAGCCCCAAATCCCTGGAATCAGCCCCAATCCAAGGCACCAATCCCTGGAATCAGCCCCCGTCCAAGGCACCCAGTGCAACATCCAATCTTTTTTCAAACACATCCAGGGATGGTGACTCCACCAGCTCCCATTCCAGAACTTTATCACTCTTTTAGTAAAAAGCTTTTTCCTAAATCCAACCTAAATTTCTTCCTGAAATTCCTCCCCTGAGCTGGAACTTTATTTCCTCCTCAGATGGATGAGCAAGAACAAAACTTTTCCTCAAACAGTCCCAGCTCAGGGTGGGAACAAACTCCAGATTCCTCCTCCTCCCTTCCTGGGACAGGGAACCACTCTGGAATTCTGTGGTTTCTAATGATGGGTGAGGCAGAGCAATTTAATTACCCACTAATTACAGGAAGTGCTGATTCCAACACCTGGAATTTCAACACAAAAAGTTGCTTCCCTGGGAATTTCACCAATTTGGGAACAGCTGTCCCTGATTTTCCCACCAATATTGTGGAATGAGAATCCTGGAATTCCCAGAATGGCTTGGACTGGAAAAGATTTTAAATTTTATCCCATTCCACCACCCCAGGATGCTCCAGTCTCCATCCTTGGGCACTTCCAGGCATGGAAATCCCAGGAATAAAGTCCCAGAGTGAATTTTGGGAGCAGCTGAGAGGATTTTTGCTCCAAAATTCCCTTTTCCAAGAATTCACACCTGTTTGATCTGTTCCCACAGCATCCTGGTCACTGTTGAACCCGAGTGGAATGTGACCTCCACGTGATAGGCTGCATTCAGGATCTGGAAAAGCAAAAAAAAGAGAGGGAAAAATGGGAATTCTGCCAGCCAGGAGCTTTGCCAGAGCCTGTGAAAATAGAAAAAATTGGGATAGTCCATTAATCACTTGGTTAATTGATTTATTGTGTTGTTTCATGAGTGTTTTTAGGCTGTAATTTGATTATTTTATACAGATTTAGGAGATAATTGATTTACTGTGTTATTTCACATTGATTTATTGTGTTGTTTCATGAGTGTTTTTAGGCTTTAACTTAATTATACAGGTTTATGAGATAATTGATTTATTGTGTTATCTCATGAACATTCTAGGCTGTAATTTGATTATTTTATACAGATTTAGGAGATTATTTATTGTGTTGTTTCACATTGATTTATTGTGTTGTTTCATTAGAGTTTTTAGGCTGTAATTTGATTATTTTATACAGGTTTATGAGAAAATTGATTTATTATATTATTTCATGGGTGGTTCTAGACCATAATTTGATTATTTTATAAAAGCTTATGAGATAATTGATTTATGTGTTTATGAGATAATTGATTTATGTGTTGATATTGATTTATTGTGTTATCTCATGGCTATTTTATGGCCATGAAGTTATTATTTATACAGGTTTATGACATAATTGATTTACTGTGTTATCTCATGTGTGTTTTTATGCTGTAATTCAATTTTTTTATACAGGTTTATGAGATAACTGATTTACTGTGTTATCTCATAGCCAGAATTTGACCATTTCACCCAAATTCAGGCCCATGGCAGTTCCAGCACCCCAATCCCCACCTGTCTGAGATAGTTGCTGGTGATGTGTACAGAGCTCTCACAGGGTTTCTCCAGAGTTTTTAGGTGCTTTTATAGCCATAATTTGATTATTTTTCACAGGTTTATGAGATCATTGATTTATTGAATTATCTCATGTGTGTTTTATGGCCATAATCTGACCATTTCACCCAAATTCAGGCCCATGGCAGCTCCAGCACCCCAAACCCCACCTGTTTGAGATAGTTGCTGGTGATGTGCACAGATCCATTGTGGGGTTTCTCCAGAGTTTTTAGGTGGTTTTATGGCAATAATTTGATTATTTATACAGATTTATGAGCTAATTGATTTACTGTATTATCTCATGTGTGTTTTATGACCATAATTTGACCATTTCACCCAAATTCAGGCCCATGGCAGTTCCAGCACCCCAATCCCCAGCCATTGCAGACCTGTTTGAGATAGTTGCTGGTGATGTGCATGGAGCCCTAGCGGGGTTTCTCCAGAGTTTTTAGCTATTTTATGGCCATAAATTGCTCATTTCACCCAAATTCAGGCCCATGGCCACTGCAGACCTGTTTGAGATAGTTGCTGGTGATGTGCACGGATCCATCCCTGGGTTTCTCCAGCCCCCGGGGCGGGTGCACGGAGCCCTCCCAGGACTCCTCCAGAGTTTTCTGGTATTTTATGACCATAATTTGACCATTTCACCCAAATTCAGGCCCATGGCCATTCCAGACCTGTTTGAGATAGTTTTTGGTGATGTGCACGGAGCCCTCATGGGGTTTCTCCAGAGTTTTTAACTATTTCATGACCATAATTTGACCATTTCACCCAAATTCAGGCCCATGGCCACTGCAGACCTGTTTGAGATAGTTGCTGGTGATGTGCACGGACCCATCCCTGGGTTTCTCAGGATGATGCCCATCAGCATGCACCGGGGCGGGTGCACGGAGCCCTCCCAGGACTCCTCCAGAGTTTTCTGGTATTTTATGACCATAATTTAACCATGTCACCCAAATTCAGGCCCATGGCAGTTCCAGCACCCCAATCCCCAGCCACTGCAGACCTGTTTGAGATAGTTGCTGCTGATGTGCACGGATCCATCCCCGGGTTTCTCCAGCCCCTGGGGCGGGTGCACAGAGCCCTCCCAGGACTCCTCCAGAGTTTTCTGGTATTTTATGACCATAATTTGACCATGTCACCCAAATTCAGGCCCATGGCAGTTCCAGCACCCCAATCCCCAGCTGTTTGAGATAGTTGCTGGTGATGCACACAGATCCCTCACGGGGTTTCTACAGAGTTTTTAGCTATTTTATGACCATAATTTGACCATTTCACCCAAATTCAGGCCCATGGCCACTGCAGACCTGTTTGAGATAGTTGCTGCTGATGTGCATGGAGCCCTCACGGGGTTTCTCCAGAGTTTTTAGCTATTTTATGGCCATAATTTGACCATTTCACCCAAATTCAGGCCCATGGCCACTGCAGACCTGTTTGAGATAGTTGCTGGTGATGTGCACGGATCCATCCCTGGGTTTCTCCAGCCCCCGGGGCGGGTGCATGGAGCCCTCCCAGGACTCCTCCAGAGTTTTCTGGTATTTTATGACCATAATTTAACCATGCCACCCAAATTCAGGCCCATGGCAGCTCCAGCACCCCAATCCCCAGCCATTGCAGACCTGTTTGAGATAGTTGCTGGTGATGTGCACGGATCCATCCCTGGGTTTCTCCAGCCCCCGGGGCGGGTGCACGGAGCCCTCCCAGGACTCCTCCAGGCTCTTGAGGCAGCGCTCCAGGGTGCCCACGAAGCTCTCCCTCAGGTAATCCACAGAGCTGATCAGTTTGTTGGCCACAGCCTGGTTCAGCCTGGAGATGATCAGCTCCTGGATCTGCTGGATGCAGCGCTTGATGTCCTTGGAGCTGACGGGCTCACCGCTCTCGGGAATGATGATGTCTGCAGGGAAAGGGAGGGAAAATCATCTGGGATTGTTGGGAGAGCAGTCCTGAGGGGTGCTCTGAGGGGCACATGCTGATCCTAATGGTGTTTTAAAATAATGTTCTTCCCTATGATCTCAGAATTGCATTGTTATTGTTTTAGACAAGATTATGATCATTTTATTCAAGATTATTGATTATTATTGTAAGATTTATTATCATTTTCTCCAAGATTACTATGATAATTTTCTCCAAGATTATCATCATTCTATCCAAGATAACTATTATTTTATCCAATATTATAATGATTTTATCCAATATTATCATCATTATTTCATCTAATATTATCATCACTCTTTTATTTGCAATTATGACCATTTTATCCATTATTATAATAATTATTTTATCCAAAATTACTATCATTATTTTATTCAATATTATTATCATTATTTTATCCAAGATTATTATAATTATTTTATCCAAGATTATTAATGACTTTATCCAAGATTATGACCATTTCATTCACAATTATTTTATCCAAGGTCATTGTCAATTCATCCAACACATCCTATCAAAAAAATGGATATTGCCTGATCCCTGATTTTCATCCATGTTTGGGGTTCTGGGGCCACACGGGGATTGCAGGTTGGAGTCTCGCTGAATTAATGAATTATTGTGGGTCAGGATCTGCTTGATACCAGATTTTGATTTGTGTTTGGGGTTCTGTGATTATCCAGGAATTGCAGGTTGGAATCCCACTGAATTAATGGAATTATCATGGTCAGGATCTGTCTGATCCCAGATTTTGATTCATGTTTGGGGTTCTATGACCATCCAGGAATTGCAGGTTGGAATCCTACTGAATTAATGGAATTATCATGGTCAGGATCTGTCTGATCCCAGATTTTGATTTGTGTTTAGGGTTCTGGGATCACCCAGGAATTGCAGGTTGGAGTCTCACTGAATTCCTGGAATTATCATCAGGATCTGCCTGACCCCTGATTCTCATCCTTGTTCAGGGCTCTGTGACCACACTGAATCCATCAATTACTGTGGTCATGATCTGCTTGATCCCAGCTTTTGGCTCATGTTTAGGGCTCTGTGACCATGCAGGAATCACAGGCTGCAATCCCACCAAACTCCTGTGCCAATTTTACATTTTTCCCACCTCCCTCCCCACCAAACCACCCCAAACCCTCCATCTGCCTCCCACCTCTAAACTCCATGCTGGCAGCATCCTCCAGCAGCTCCTCCTTCATATTCCCCAGGGTGTCCACGATCATCTCCTTCATCTCCTCCTGCTTGCGGTTGGCGATTCCCATCAGCGACTCGTAGAGCTCATTCTCCTTCCTGCGCGTGTACTCCAACCTCTTGGGGGTGATCTGCAGGTCCCTCTGCATGTCGAAGGCCTGGTTGATGAAGATGTTGAGGCAGCGCCCGTGAACCTCGCTCAGCCTCGTGGCTGCCTCCACCAGGTGCTGCTGCAGCACCTGCCTGGAGAAGGAGCTCAGCAGCCTCAGCTTCTCCAGCTGCTCCACCAGCATGGAGGAGCCGGGAACGCCGCAGCCGCAGGGGCTGGAGGGGCTCAGGTATTCCAGATCCAGCAGCTGCAGGTGGAGCTGGGATTTGTTGTCCTTGGGGGGGTTTTTGGGAGAGCTCAGCTCGCTGCCAGCCTCGGGGATTCGAAGGAAGAAGATGGGGAGGGAGAATTTTTGTTTGATTTCCCGAAGCTCTGCCTGGTCCGATGGGGACAGCTGGGGCTCGCTGATGGCGAAGGTGACAACGGGCAGCACCTGGTCCACAAACTCAGCCAGGGTGGACTCAGCTGACTGGAAGCCTCGGCATGGAGCCACCACGATGTCCACTTCCTGGGAAAAAGAAAAAAGGAGGAAGTTTGAGAGGTTTTTTCTGTGGAAAAATGCTCTGGGAGTCGTTCACACAGCAAAAAACTGGAATTCTTCAAAGCAGATCTGGAGCCTCAGCTGCAAGGCTGATCCCTAACTCAAATTCCTTATTTTGGACCAAATCCTTGGAGTTTTAGGACAAAACTTAGGACAAGTGTCCCAGGAAAGAGCCAGCAGGGGAATTTATTGAACAGGGCTGTGGCAGTGCCACCCCAAACTCCCCATGGACCAGGGCAGGGACAATTTGGGAATTAATTTATCAGGGCTGTAAATGTCACCCCCCACATGCTAGGGAGAGGGGCAGTGCCACCCCAAGCTCCCCACATACTAGGGATGGGACAGCGACAACCCAAGTTCCCCATGGACCACAGACAGTGGCAGTGCCACCTCAACCTCCCCACAGACCAGGGACAGTGGCAGTGCCACCCCAGGCTCCCCAGGCACCGCAGCAGTGTCAGGCATGGTGCCACCCTGACCTTGAGCAGCGCGCAGGGCAGCACCACCTCCAGCTCTGCCACCCTCTGCGCGGGATCCTCGGCGTCCCCTGGCACCTGCAGGTCCTGCTCGGGGATGGTGTCCCAGTGCCCGCTGTGTGCCACCAGCGCCTGCACCAGCTCGTACTGCCCGGGCAGTGCCAGGCTCAGCCGTGGCCGTGCCCCATGCGTGAAGCGCACCCGGCGGCGCCGGCAGCGCTCCTCAGTGCCCGTGCCAGTCCCAGGGGTGGGCAGCAGCTCCTCGGTGCCTGTGCCAGGAGTGGGTAGCAGCTCCTTGGTGACAGTCCCAGTACCAGGCAGCAGCTCCTCAGTGACAGTCCCAGGGCTGGTAAGCAGCTCCTTAGTGACAGTGCCAGGGGTGGGCAGCAGCTCCTTGGTGCCAGCCCCAGTAGCAGGCAGCAGCTCCTTGGTGGCAGTGCCAGCCCCAGGGGTGGGCAGCAGCTCTGTGGGGCCAGCCATGGGCAGCAGCTCCTCGGTGGCAGCCTCAGTGGCAAGCAGCAGCTCCTTGGTGCCAGTCCCAGGGGTAGTAAGCAGCTCCTTAGTGGCAGTGCCAGCCCTGGGCAGCAATTCCTGGGTGCCAGCTCCGGGCAGCAGTTCCTTGGTGCCAGTGCCAGTCCAGGGGCTGGGCAGCATTTCCTTGGTGCCAGTCCCAGGGCTGGGCAGCAGTTCCTGGGTGGCAGGGCCAGTGCTGGGGGTGGGCAGCAGTTCCTGGGTGGTAGTGTCAGTCCCAGGGCTGGGCAGCAGTTCCTGGGTGGCAGTGTCAGTCCCAGGGCTGGGCAGCAGTTCCTGGGTGGCAGCGCCAGTCCCAGGGGTGGGCAGCAGCTCCTGGCCCAGCAGGGTGTTGAGCAGGCGGCCCTTGGCACGGCAGTTCTGGCCCAGGATCAGCAGGCAGGGCCTCCAGCTCACCGAGCGCTGCAGCTGCTCCTCCTCGTGCCGGGGGAACGACACCGGGCTGGGGCCTGAAATGGGGACAGGGATCAGGGGTTGATCCTAAAAATGGGGCTTGAAACAGGGGTGAGGGGTGCAGCCCTAAAAATGGGGCCTGAAATGGGGACAGGGATTAGGGATTGATCCTAAAAATGGGGCTTGAAACAGGGGTGAGGGGTGCAGCCCTAAAAATGGGGCCTGAAATGGGGACAGGGATTAGGGATGGATCCTAAAAATGGGGCCTGAAATGGGAACAGGGTTCAGGGCTTGGCCCTAAAAATGGGGCCTGAAATGGGACAGAGATCAGGGTTTGGCCCTAAAAGTGGGGCCTGAAACAGGGACAGGGCTCAGGGCTGCAGCCCTAAAAATGGGGCCTGAAATGGGACTGAGATCAGGGATTTGGCCCTAAAAATGGGGCCTGAAACAGGGATCAGGGCCTGGCCCTAAAAGTGGGCCCTGAAATGGGACAGGGATCAGAGCTTGGCCCTAAAAACGGGACAGGGCACCAGCCCCACAGCCCGGGGGAACACCCAGAGCTGCTGATGAGGGAGTTCCTGCTGTGCCAACACAGGACAAGAATTAATTCAGTGTTGTTACAGGAGCACAGAATTCCAGCAGCCTGGGAAGGGATGAGCCCCAGGGAAGGCACTTTGCTGCCAGCCAGAAGGTTCCGGAACAGCCTCAAACCCCACAAGGCTCCCTCAGACACACAAACCTCCCTCAGAGCCCACAAATGTTGCTCACATGCCACAAACCTCCCACAGACCCCACAGACTGCCCTCAGAACCCACAAACGGCCCTCACACCCTACAAATGTCACTCAGGCCCCAAAAACATCACTCAGACCCCACAAACGACCCTCAGACCCTACAAACATCACTCAGAGCCCACAAACCTCCCTCAGAGCCCACAAACAGCCCTCAGAGCCCACAAATGTTGCGCACATCCCACAAACCTCCGACAAACTCCACAAAGTGCCCTCAGAGCCCACAAATGGCCCTCACACCCCACAAACATCACTCAGACCCCACAAACCTCCCTCAGACCCCAAAAACGTCACTCAGACCCCCACAAACATCACTCAGACCCCCACAAACCTCACACAGACCCACAAACAGCCCTCAGGGCCTACAAATGTTGCGCACATCCCACAAACCTCCCACAGACCCCACAAAGTGCCCTCAGAGCCCACAAATGGCCCTCACACCCTACAAATGTCACTCAGACCCCACAAACATCACTCAGACCCCACAAATCTCCCTCAGACCCCACAAACATCACTTAGACCCCACAAACATCACTCAGGGCCCACAAACGGCCCTCAGACCCTACAAGCATCACTCAGACCCCACAAACCTCCCTCACACCCCACAAACCTCCCTCACACCCCACAAAATTCACTCAGACCCTACAAAAATCACTCAGACCCTACAAACTTCTCCCAGATCCCACAAACAGCCCTCACACCCCACAAACCTCCCTCACACCCCACAAAATTCACTCACACCCCACAAACCTCCCTCAGACCCTACAAATGACCCTCACACCCCACAAATGGCCCTCACACCCCACCGCACAAGCATCACCTGGCTGTGCTAATTCAGGCTCAGGGCTGAGTTTAGCTCCTGTTTTCTTTTTTTTTTAAAAAAATCCTAAATGCAGCTTTGGCAAGAGCTAAATTCAGCATTACCCTCGTGCGCAGCACAGAATGACTCTGACAGCCCCAAAACCACAAACAAATCCCTCATCAGGATCAGAAAAATCCCAGGAATGAAATTAAATGGGAAATGGAACCACCAGCTCCTAAAAAATGCCCAATTTGAGAGGTACAAAGCACCAGAATTGCTCTGATACTGGAAGGGATTTTATAGGGTTAAAAATTCTGTTTAAGATTCTTTTTTTTTTCATGAGTCATGTTCTGGCAGCCTGAATTGTGAGGAAAACAAGATCCTCTCCTCCACAGGATCCTCCTCACACTCCAAACCCTATTAAAGAGATCCTACAACACATCCCTCTCCTCACTCTGACAGCTTAATCACTCCAGTTTAATTAAAATCAGCCAAATTTAGAGCATTTTGTGTAGTTTTAGATTGGTTTAAAGCTCCTTTTAAACCCTGCCCAAGCTTTGTCTTCCCCTCAAATCTTCCAGGATTTTGGAGGAGTTTTTCCACCCCAAAAATAAGAAAAAATCCTCTCTGTGGCTCAGCACTGCACAGAACCCAATTTTGAGCCCCAAACCCCGAGTTTGGGAATGGTTGAAGGGACAAATCTCTCCTTGAAATGTGATTTTTGGGATTGTTTTCCAAACAAGCCTTTCAAGAGCCACATCAAGTGACCAGAGGGCTGGAAGCTGACCAGGAGCTCACAAAAGATAAAGATCTGGGAAAAAATCCCACAAAATTGCACATCTGAGCCTTCATCTGTAGGATGGCTTTGATCTGGTGACATTGCTTGGAGCTTCTCCTGGGATTCAGGATCTGGAGCATGAAAAAAGCAATTCAGGGAGGGCTGCAGAGGCTGAGCCTTTTCTCTGCTGAGGTTTCAGAGGCAGCAGAGCTCCCTCTCCTCACTCCAGGAAGGAGTGGATCCTTAAATCCAGCCAAAATATCTCCTTGGAATTGGTGGATCCTTAAATCCAGCAAAAATATTTCCAAAAATATCTCCTTAGAATTGATGGATCCTTAAATCCAGCAAAAAAATATCTCATTGGAATTGATGGATTCTTAAATCCAGCAAAAATATCTCCTTGAAATTGATGGATTCTTAAATCCAGCAAAAAAATCTCCTTGGAATTGGTGGATTCTTAAATCCAGCAAAAATATCTCCTTGGAATTGGTGGATTCTTAATTCCAGCAAAAATATCTCCAAAAAAATCACTGGGATACAGAAGTTTAAATGAAATTATTGAGGGATTATTTATATGGCTGGAGAATCCTGGGATGGTTTGGGTTGGACCTTAAAGCTCCTCCTGTTCCTCTGCCATTCAGGGACACCTTCAACACCCCAGGGTGCTCCAGCCTGGCTTTGGACACTCCCAGGGATGGAACAGCCATGGATTCTCTGGGAATTCCATCCCAGCCTCTCCTCATCCTCACAGAGAGGAATTCCTTCCTATGTCCCATCTAAATCTTTCCTCATTCCCCTCTCCAGGTGAAAATTTCCCTTTCCAGCCTTCTTGGAGCTCCTTTGGCTCCTGGAAAACTGCTCCAAAGTCCTGCCAAACCCTCCAGGATTTGTGGTTAAAACACCTTTCCCAAGATCCTCCCAAATCGATTTTTTTCTCCAGGATCCAGGGTTAAAACACCTTTCCTGTGATTCCACACCCCATGATCAGCATGGACACAGACCCAGGGTGGGAGGGACTCAACAAAAAGCAGGATCAGAACTTCCAACATCCTGCCACATCCATCTTTATCCATGATCTGAGGTTAAAACATCTTTGCCAAGGTCCTCCCACATCCACTTTTTTCTCCAGGATCCAGGGTTAAAACATCTTTCCTAAGGTGCTCCCACATCCACTTTTTTCTCCAGGATCCAGGGTTAAAACACCTTCCCTGTGCTTCCCGTGATCAGCACAGACACAGATCCAGGGAGGGAGGGACTCAACAAAGGGTGGGATCAGAACTTCCCAATTTGAGGGATGCAGCCACATTCCTGGGCATGCCAGGGGCTGGAGCTCCATCCCAGCTCCATCCCAGCTCCATCCCTATCCTGGCCCCATCCCGGACCAACCCAATTCAATCCCAATTCCATCCCAGCTCCATCCCCATCCCAGCTCCATCCCTATCCCAGCCCCATCTCAGCCCAACCCAATTCAATCCCAATTCCATTCCAGCTCCATCCCAGCCCCATCCCAATTTCAGCCCAGCTCCATCCCTACTCCATCTCTGCTCCATCCCAGCCCCATTCTAACTCCATCCCAGTCCCCATCCCAGCTCTATCCTGGTTCCATCCCAGCCCCATCTCTGTTCCACCCCGGCCCCATCCTGACTCCATCCCAGCCCCATCCCAATTCCATCTCTGCTCCATCCCTGCCCCATCCCAATTTCAGCCCAGCCCCATCCCTGCCCCACCCTGATTCAATCCTGTCTCCATCCCTGCTCCATCCCAGCCCCATCTCTATTCCACCCCAGCTCCATCCCTATCCCTGCCCCATCCCAGCTCCATTCTGGTTCCATTCCAGCCCCATCCCTGCTCCATCCTAATTCCATCCCTGCTACATCCCAATTCCATCCCTGCTCCATCCCAATTCCATCCCTGCTCCATCCCAATTCCATCCCTGCTCCATCCCAATTCCATCCCAGCTCCATCCCTGCCCCATCCTGGCTCCATCCCTGCCCCATCCCAGCTCCATCCCTGCCCCATCTTGGCAGGATCTCCATCCCTGCCCCACCCCAATTCCATCCCAGCCCCATCCCATCCCCATCCCTGGTTCCATCCCAGCCCCATCCCATCCCCATCCCTGCTCCATCCCAATTCAATCCCAGCCCCACCCTGGTTCAATCCTGTCTCCATCCCTGCTCCATCCCGGCCCCATCTCTGCCTCATCCCAGCTCCATCCCGGCCCCATCCTGGCTCCATCCTGGCAGGATCTCCATCCCTGCCCCACCCCAATTCCATCCCAGCCCCATCCCAGCTCCAACCTGGCTCCATCCCTGCCCCATCCCAGCTCCATCCTGTCAGGATCTCCATCCCTGCCCCACCCCAATTCCATCCCAGCCCCATCCCAGCTCCAACCTGGTTCCATCCCAGCCTCATCCCAGCTCCAACCTGGTTCCATCCCAGCCCCATCCCATGCCCATCCCTGGTTCCATTCCTGCCCCATCCCAGCTCCAACCTGGTTCCATCCCATGCCCATCCCTGGTTCCATCCAGCCCCATCCCATGCCCATCCCTGGTTCCATCCCTCTCCAGGCCGTGTGACCAGCGCTGGCACTGGGAGCGGCGGGGCAGCCCCGGGGCACACATCCACACATCCACACATCCCATGAATTCCCGGGATCAAAGGAGGCCTGTCCAGCATGGAACAAGGGCAGCTCTCACCAGGACTCCTCTCCAAATCCACCCAGAGCAATCTCAGCTCAGATTTATGGGATCTATGGAAGCTCCAAGCTTTTGATCAATTTTTTCTGTTTTTTTTTTTCCATTTTATCCACTGTCCAACCTGGCCTGGGACACTCCCAGGGATGGAGCAGCCACAGATCCTCTGGGAATTCCATCCCAGCCTCTCCCCACCCTCCCAGGGAAGGATTTATTCCCAAAATCCCATCTCTCCCTGCCCCCTGGCAGTGCCACTCCCTGTGTGTTGGCACTCCATCCCTTGGAAATATTGGAAATATTCCATTTTTGTCATCAGATCACCCCAAATCCTTCTCTCCTCCAGGCACAACAATCCCAAATTCCAAACATCTCAGGCTCACCTGGCTCTGCCCCTTCCCAAAATCTCCTTCCCCACCCAGCCTGGTGAGAGGGGAGCAGCCACTCCCCAAAATCCTGAGGTGCTCCCAAAACCTTTCCAGCCACAACTCCACAGTACCACAAGGTGAAAACAAACCCCAAATCAGCCCAAAACCAATTATTTTTTAAGACACAGAAAGAAAAATTCAACACTTGAACGTGAAACCAGGATTTGGAGTGCAAGATGAGCAGGTCCAAAAATCCTGGACAAGAATCCTGGACAAAAATCCCGGAAAAGAATCCCGGACAAGGGGCCACGAGAGATGACTCAGGAGCCTTTTGGGGATGAATGAAGAAGACCTTTATGGACATCTCATGTCACACTGAGCCCCTCTCACGAGACAGTCTCATGGAAACACCAAGTCCTGCCCGTGGCAGCAGAGGTGCCACCCTCAGCTCTGTTTGTCAACAGCAGCAGCTGAGCACAGAGCCCCCAGTGAGGCCACAATTCCTAGGGAATTCCGGGACAAACAGGGAATGGCAGCCCCTCATGGTGCTGCCTCTTCTGAACCCCCTTCCCTCGCCTCCCTGCAGGGCTGGAGCTGCAGGTGGGGGTCAGGGGCAGAGGATCCCCATCATAAACACATGGGAGGGACCCACAGGGATGGTGGGTGCAGCTCCTGGCCCTGCACAGACTCCAAAATTCCACCCTGAGCATCCCTGGAGCGCTGTCCAAACGCTCCTGGAGTTGTGCCCACTCCCTGGCGAGCCTGGGAGAAGAATATTGTCCTTATACCCATCTTAAATCACAGCCACAAAGCCTCTCCCACCCTCCAGGCACGCCCAGCCCTGTAACCCCCATGACAGCTCCTCCAAGCCGGACACTTCGCACCGCAGCGCATCCCTCACAAGCCCCCCAGAGACCCCTGACAAGCCCCCCAGAGACCCCTGACCCGCAGAAGTCCCCCCTTTACCCTCCCCAGACCCCTCACCCTCACACCCCGCCCGCCCCCGGCCCTCTCTCACCGCCGTCCCCGGGACCCCCATCCCCATCCCAGGCGGAGCGGGGGCCGTCACCGGCAGGCGCCGAGGCGAAGGGATGTCCCTGGGAGAACTTGACGTCGCGGAAGAACCTCTTGGTCTCTCGCAGGTTGTGCTGCAGCCTCGCCAGGTGCCGGTTGTAGTGGCCGAAGGAGCGGCAGAGCTCCCGCACGGCCCCGCCGGGACCCCGCCATGACGGGGCCTCCTCGCCCTCCATGTCCTCCGGGTCCGCCCCGCTATCCCCTCCCCACCGCGGGCAGCTCTCGGGCCCTGCCAGGCTGCCGATGTTCGGGGAGGAACCTCCCCGAGGATTTCCTCTCCTCCCGACCCCCCCCACCCCCCGCCCCTCCCGCCTCCCCGACCCCCGCGGCCGCCGCCTTCTCCCGAGGGGAAGCGCCTCCACCGGCCGCGCTGCGTGTGCGCGGAACGTTTGTCGGCGCGCCGCAGGGCAAAGGGGGAGGAGGCCGGGCGCACCCCGCGCGCGAGGCACGCAGGGAGATGTAGTTTATTTACGCCCAAATGAAGTTATTTTCCCAGCCTGCGAGGGAACGCCGGGAGTTGTAGTCCGTTTTGCCGCAAAGCCTCCTGGAATTTGTAGTCTCCAGAAGGGCGGCCGCCGACCTCTCTCCGCGGCCTCTGCGCACTCCCGCGGGGGACGAGCAAAAATTCTCCAAAAAACGAGAATGACCATGAAATGATGTATTTAAACAGGGGGAGCAAAAGGGGGAGCTCGGACGCCGCCTGTTGTTCCCCCATCCCGCGCTACGCGGAGCGGCTCGGCAGGAGGCGGCGCGCCCCTCTCCAGCTCCGCTCCGCCTCCGCGAATCACCAGCGGCGGCCCGCCCTCCGCGCGTCTCCATTGGTCAACTCCTCCAGCCCGCACCGCCCCCCAAGCACGCTCCACCAATCACCGCGCGAGAGCTCTCCTCCCTCGCACCGCCATTGGCCTGCAGCGCTGCCCATCAGGCGCGGCGGCGGCGGCGATGCCGGTGCCGGCGGCGGGCGCGGAGCCGCCGCGGCGCGGAGCCGCCGCCCGGCCCGGGCTCGGCGGGGCGGGCGGGCCGGGGCCGCGCAGCCCGCGGGCCCCGCAGCGGCCGCCGGGGCGCCGCCCGCCGCCGGCGCCGCTGCGGCCGTAGGCGCCCCCGGCGAGGCGCGGGCACGGCGCTCCCGGGATGAAGCGGTGCCGCTCGGACGAGCTGCAGCAGCCCGAGGAGGATCCCGGCGCCGCGGGGGAATCGCCCGGTCACGGAGTGATGGAGGGCAAGGCCGGCGAGGCGGCGGCGGCCCCCGAGGCGGGCGCTGTCCCGGCGCCGCCGCGCTCCAAGCCCCCCGACCTGAAGGTGAGCGGCGGGAGCGCCCCGGTGGGACACGGGGGACGGGAAAATCCCAGAGGATCGGCGGGGAAGGGGGTCCCGGTGGTGGCCTGGGTGGGGAGAACCCAGCGAGGTCACCGGAGTGATGGAGCTCGGCGATGCCACCATCCCCTCGGTCCTACAGGTGTGACCTTGGAGGATGCGGGATGGCTCCGGGATTGGGGGAATCCTGGGAATGGGAATAATCCTGGGAATGGGAATAATCCTGGGATGGGGATAATCCTGGGAATGGGATGCTCCCTGGGCAGAGTACCCCTGGATTGGGGTGCTCCTGGGATGGGGATGATCCTGGGAATGGGGTGCTCCAGAGGGAGGAGACCCCTGGATTGGGATGCTTCTGGATTGGGGTGCTCCTCAATTGGGGTGCTCCTGGGATGGGGATGATCTTGGGAGTGGGGTGCTCCAGGGGCAGGGTATCTCTGGATTGGGGTGCTCCTGGATCGGGGTAACCCTGGGAATGGGGTGCTCCAGGGGGAGAAGACCCCTGGGAACAGGATGCTCCTGGATTGGGGTGCTCCTAGGATGAGGATGATCCTGGGAATAAGGTGCTCCAGGGGCAGGAGACCCCTGGATTGGGGTGCTCCAGGATTGGGGTGCTCCTGGGATGGGGATGGTGCTATCAGCAGAGATCCTACTGGGATTAGGATGCCCCGTTCCTGTTCCGGGGATCCTACTGGATGAGGGTGCTCCAGGGATGGAGACACTGCTGGGATGGGGAATTGCTGGGATAGGATCCTCCTGGGATGCGGCTGCTCCTGGGGTCGGGATGGGGCTGGTCCTGCAGTGGGGACACTCCTGGGATTGGGATTCTGCTGGGATGAAGAAATCCCGGGTTTTGGGGGCTGCCCTTCTGCAGAGGGGCTGAGCTGATCCCGGGAAATCTCTGCCGAGAGTCGGGAGGATAATCCGGGGGGATGCTCCTGGAGGATCCGGGAGGATGATCTGGGATGCTGCGGGGGGATGTGGGGGGGATGCTCCGGGAGGATCCAGGAGGATCTGGGGGAGATGCTCCAGGAGAATCTGAGGGGATATGGGGGGATGATCTGGGAGAATCCGAGGGGATATAGGGGAAGGATCCAGGAGGACCTTGGGGAGATGCTCCGGGAGAATCCGAGGGGATATGGGGGGAGAATCTGGGAGAATCCGAGGGGATGCTCCGGTAGGATCCGGGGAAATATGGGGGGGATGCTGTGGGAATATCCAGGAGGATCCATGGGGGGATGCTCCGGGACGATCTGGGGGGATATGGGGGGGATGCTCCGGGAATATCCAGGGCGAGGATGCTCCGGGAGGATCCAGGAGGATCTGGAAGGATATGGGGGAGATGCTCCGGTAGGATCCAGGAGGCTCCGTGGCTGCGGCACCGGGAGTGACGGTGTGGAAATGTGGGAATGTGGAAATGGCCCCGAGGCTGCTCCTGCCGGGCCCGCGGGGCCGGAGGAGGAGGAGGAGGAAAACAAAAAACAAACCCCGGGCACTGCAGCGCTGCGGGAGGCACAGAGCCCATCCCGGAGCGGGGATCCAGCCTGGAATCCGGCACGGAATTCCCCTGGCTTTGGGGGAAAAAAGCAGCTCCGACCCCCGGCGGCTCAGCGGGGCTTTATTGGTGAAATCCCAGCGTGGAATTCGGGGTGTGCAGGCGTGGGAATGCCGTGGGCAGGGCGGGATCAGAGGGCAGAGTGGGCGCCCACCCACGGTGGTGCTTTCAAAAAGCTCCGGGAAAAAGTGGGAAATGTGGGATGCAGGATGGAGCCCCTCGGTGTGGCAGCCCTGGTGGTGTCACTGCTGGGGTCAAGGTCATGAGGAAGCTGATGGTGCTGCTAGGAGATCAAATCCCTGTTCCCAGAGGAAAACTCGGCTGCTTTGGGCACCAGGAGCCCTGTGGCTGCTGGAGGTGGCACCTGGTGGCCCAGAAGCTCCTGAGGATGCTTTGGCTTTGCTGCTGGGGGGAGCAGCTGCTGCTGCTGCCCCAAAAACACCTGGAGGAGCCAGGGCCAGGCACATCCATGGAATGGGAGGGTGGAGGGGTTATCCCAGAGAATCTGTGGCTGTTCCTGGATCCCTGGCAGTGTCCAAGGCCAGGCTGGATGAGTTTGGAGCAGCAGGGATAATAGGAGATGTCCCTGCCCACCTCTGGAACTGGATGAGGTTTAAGTCCCTTCCCAGCCAAACCATTCCATGATTTTCTGACTCACCAATTCCATGATCCATGAGCTCAGGGCCATGCTTGGCACATCCAAGGTGTTTTTTCCCTGTCCTTTCACCATCCCATGTGGGCCACAGAGGCTCAGAAAGGGGTGGGAACGTTGGCCCAAAGGAGCTGCAGCTTCCCATGGCTATGCCCATCATCCCAAACACTCCAGGGCTGGCACATCCCACCTGGAGCTGGAGCTCCACAGCCTCCTCCAAGGCCAAATAAACCCCATTGATTTTATCGAGCTGCCTGTGCTCCCTTCCTGCAGGTCTGCTGCCAGTGCTCACCTTTAATGCAGCAATTCATTAAAATAAATCCTCAAACTGGGCAGAACTCGGGCAAAGCTGGGGCTGGCTGCTGGCCACAGCTGCCACAGCATGCCAGGCATTGTGCCACGGCCACCACAGGCTAATAAATTAATAAATAATTAATTAATAGATCTGAGTCTTCCTGCCCCAAACCCCCTGTGGAGCTGCTAGTGGGGTGGGTTCAAGCTGGCTCTGCTCCAAATTCAGATTCCTGTCCCTGTGGATGGGGCAGGATCAGAGATTCCTGTCCCTATGGCAGGATCAGAAATTCCTGTCCCCATGGATGGGGCAGGATCAGAAATTCCTGTCCCTATGGATGGGGCAGGATCAGAGATTCCTGTCCCTATGAATGATTAAAGATCAGAGATTCCTGCCCCCATGGATAATTAAGGATCAGAGACTCCTGTCCCTGTTCTGTCCCTGTGGATGGGGCAGGATCAGAGATTTCTATCCCTGTGGATGATTAAGGATCAGAGATTCCTGTCCCCATGGGTGATGAAGGATCAGAGATTCCTGTCCCTATCCTGTCCCTTGGGATGGATCAGAGTTTCCTGTCCCATCCCCATGGATGGAGCAGGATCAGAGATTCCTGTCCCTGTGGATGATGAAGGATCAGAGATTCCTGACCCCATGGATGGGACAGGATCAGAGATTCCTTTCCCTGTGCATGGGACAGGATCAGAGATTCTTGTCCCTGTCCTGTCCCCATGGATGGGGAAGGATCAGAAATTCCTGCCCCTGTCCTGTCCCTGTGGATGATGAAGGATCAGAGATCCCTGTCCCCATGGATGGAGCAGGATCAGAGATTCCTGCACCCATGGATGATTAAGGATCAGAGATTCCTGTCCCTGTCCCTGTCCCATCCCCATGGATGGAGCAGGATCAGAGATTCCTGCACCCATGGATGATTAAGGATCAGAGATTCCTGTCCCTGTCCCATTCCCATGGATGGAGCAGGATCAGAGATTCCTGCACCCATGGATGATTAAGGATCAGAGATTCCTGTCCCTGTGCCGTCCCCATGGATGGGGCAGAACCAGAGATTCCTGTCCCTTTCCTGGATGGGGCAGTATCAGAGATTCTTGTCCCTGTCCTGTCCCATGGGATGGATCAGAGATTCCTGTCCCTGTCCTGTCCCTGTGGATGATGAAGGATCAGAGATCCCTGTCCCCATGGATGGAGAAGGATCAGAGATTCCTCTCCCTGTCCTGCCCCCGTGGATGATGAAGGATCAGAGTGAACTCTTGGCTCCAGTGAGATGGATTTGAGGTGGCACCCTGGAGCCAGCAGCCTGCCTGGTGTCACCTCCAGCCCTGAACTCCAGCAGATCCGTGGCTGCTCTCCCTCCCCAGCCCTGCTGACACCCTTGGGGAAAAAGGAGGGGAAGAAAAGAAGTTCTGGCAAGGAGCAGAGCTGGTGTGTGACAGCTGTGCTCAGGAATCCCTGGGTGGCAGCGATTTCTGCAGGAGTGATGGGATCCATCCAAAACCCTGCATCCAAATCTGCTGCTGCTCCTGAGCCAAGGGCTCTCCCTGGATGTGTTTCCCCTGGCTCTCTGTTTTCCCTGGATGTGTTTTCCCTGGCTCTCTGTTTTCCCTGGATTTCTGTTTTCCCTGGCTCTCTGTTGGTTTTCCCTGGATCCCTGTTATCCCCAGACCATTTCCACACCTGGGCAGTGAATTCTGCTATTCCAGACCATTCCCACACCTGGGCAATGAATTCCCTGCTATCCCCACACCTGGACAGTGAATTCCATTATCCCCAGAGCATTCCCACACCTGGGCAGGGAATTCTGTTATCCCCAGACCATTCCCATACCTGGACAGTGAATTTCCTGCTATCCCCCACAGCTGGGCAGGGAATTCTGTTATTCCCAGAGCATTTCCACACCTGGGCAGTGAATTCTGTTATTTCCAGAGCATTCCCACACCTGAGCAGTGAATTCTGTTATCCCAGACCATTCCCACACTTGGACAGTTCATCCCATTATCCCCATTCCCACACCTGAGCAGTGAATTCTGTTATTCCCAGAGCATTCCCACACCCGAACATTGAATTTCCTGCTATTCCCAGAGCATTCCCACACCTGAGCAGTGAATTCCCTCCTATTCCTCACACCTGGGCAGTGAATTCTGTTATCCCACAGCATTCCCACACCCGAACATTGAATTTCCTGCTATTCCCAGAGCATTCCCACACCTGGGCAATGAATTCCCTGCTATCCCCACACCTGGGCAGTGAATTCCATTATTCCCAGAGCATTCCCACACCTGAGCAGTGAATTCTGTTATCCCAGACCATTCCCACACCTGGACAGTTCATCCCATTATCCCCATTCCCACACCTGAGCAGTGAATTCCCTCCTATTCCTCACACCTGGGCAGTGAATTCTGTTATCCCACAGCATTCCCACACCCGAACATTCAATTCCCTGCTATTCCCAGACCATTCCCACAGCTGGGCACACATCCCATTATTCCCATTATTCCCGTTATTCCCGGAGCTCTCCCGGGAGCTCTGGGCTGTCGCTGTCACTCCGGTGCCCTGCCCAGCATGAGTCACGTTTGTCACATGCTGCTGCTGCTGCTGCTGCTGCTCTCAGCTGTCCCCGGAGGAGCAGCAGGCTGTGGGGGAGTGCTGCATTTGCCTTTTGGGAACATCCAGACGTTTTCCTTGGCGTTTGGGATGCTGGGGGAGAAGGGGCCGGGTTGGGCTGTGCTGGTTGTCACCCCTTGGGGACAGCTCTGAGCCTGTCCCCCAGCCTGGCTGGGTGGTGGCAGGAGCCTCTTGGTCCTGCCTGAGGAGAATCAGCTGGAAAAGCCTGAGGAGAAAGGGGCTGGAAAACCCAAAAGGGGATGAGCAGGATCTGCCGGGATCCTGCTGCTGTTTGGGGGCTGTGGCCTCCCCACTGTGCCCCAAAATATGGGATGGGATGGGATGGGATGGGATGGGATCCATGGGATGGGATGGGATGGGATGGGATGGGATGGGATGGGACTTCACCCTGTGCCTTAAAATCTGAAATAGGAATGGGGTGGGAAGGGATGAGACTTAAAATCTGGAATGGGATGGGGTGGGAAGAGATGAGGCTTCCCCCCATGCCTAAAATCTGGAATGGGATGGGATGGGATGGGAATGGATTAAACTTCCCCCTGTGCCCTAAAATGTGGAATAGGATGGGGTGAGAAGGGATGAGACTTCCCCTCATGCACTAAAATATGAAATATTTTAGGATGGGGTGGGAAGGGATGAGACATAAAATCTGGATTGAGATGGGGTGGGAAGGGATTGAGATGGGGTGGGAATTGATGAGACTTCCCTCTGTGCCCTAAAATGTGGAATGGGATGGGGTGGGAAGGGTTGAGACTTCCCCCCATGACCTAAAATATGGAATATTTTAGGATGGGGTGGGAAGGGATGAGACTTAAAATCTGGAATGGGGTGGGATGGGAATGGATTAAACTTCTCCCTGTGCCCTAAAATATGGAATGACATAGGGTGGAAAGGGATGAGATTTAAAATCTGGAATGGGATGGAGTGGGAAGGGATGAGACATAAAATCTGGAATGGGGTGGGAATGGATTAAACTTCCCCTTGTGCCCTAAAATCTGGAATGGGATGGGGTGGGAAGGGTTGAGACTTCCCCCCATGACCTAAAATATGGAATATTTTAGGATGGGGTGGGAAAGAATGAAACTTAAAGTCTGGAATGGGTGGGATGGGATGGGAAGTGATGAAACTTCTCCCCAAGCCCTAAAATCTGGAATTGGATGGGGTAGGAAGGGATTAAACTTCCTCCTATGCCCTAAAATATGGAATGGGATGGGGTGAGAATTGGTGAGACTTCCCCTGTGCCCTGAAATGTAAAATTGGATGGGGTGGAAAGGGATGAGACTCCCCCCCATGTTTGTGCAAATGTTCCAAAGAGCTGCAGAGCCTTGGCTGGAGCCTCTGGGCGGGCTGGGGATGGATAAATAATGAATAATCCTAACAACTGAGCAGGATTTCTCAGCCTGGGGCCGTGCTGGGAGGTCGTGGCAACCAGATCCTCTCCTTGTGTGTCCGTGTGCAAGCTGAGGAAGGGCTTTGGGTGTCAGGGATGGTTCAGAGAGGGTTCAGGCTGGGTGGCAGCAGCAGGAAAACCACCCTGGAGAGCCTGGCATGGCGAGGGCATTGCCAAAGAGTCCAAACAAAACTGTCCTGGGTGTCCCACTTGTCCTGTGAGATGTCCTGGTTTGGGCTAAAATGGGATTTTTCCAGCTGTGGGACATGGAGCAGGGGCTTTGAAGTGCATAAAAACCAAGTCTCCATCACCCAGCAGCAGAGCCTGGCTGTGCTGATGTGAAAGTCCAAAGAAATAAAGATATTTTTGGATTCACCCCAGTGTTTTACAGCTGTCCACGCTGAGAAATGGATCTGTGTCCATGGCTGGGGTTGGTAAGCAAAGGCTGTTCCAAAATAGCCTCTGCTCTGAGCCATGAGTGCTCTGTGCCAGGAAAATGCCTCAGCTCTGGAAGTGCAGGAATATCCTGGGAAAACATGAGAAAACAGAGCTTGTGCAGCAGCACAGGACTGGTTTGTGGCCACCACTCACAGCTCCTGAAAACAAACAAACCCAGAGCTGGAATTCCAGCCTGGGATCCCTCCTTGCTTCCCTCATTTTTATTTTTTTTTTTCCATGAAAATTTGGTTTTTTCCATGCAGATCCCGTGCATGCCCAGCCCATGAAAGCCTCATTCAGGAAAACTTGGAAAGGGCCTGAGGGGATTTGTGTGAAAAGGTGAATTTTGCTCAGTTGGAGCTGTTGGATGGAGAAGCCCTGAGGGCATCTGGCTCCCAAAATCTTTCCTGCCAGCTCCACTTTGAGTTTGTTTTCATCTCCCTGGGGAAGGGAGTTGGTTGTTTATTTTCACTTCGACCTTGTGCAGCTCTGGCTGAAAAGAAATTCCAAGTACCACTTTGTAACAATTTCTAATAAATTTTCTAAAGAAAGAAAGCAATTTAAGTAATTTGAGACAACTAATCATTTAACTTAGTCAGTATTTTGTATAAGATCTTCCACAGAAATAATATTAAAGATATTCAGCTCAGGCAAATTCACCAGCAGAACTAAATTTATAAAAAATCAATGTGAAATGAGAACTGAAATTGTTTATTTCTGCAGAAGATCATTCAAGATTGGGAAGTCCATGTCACAAATAATTTGCCTGAAGGCTTTAAGGGGAGTTGGGGTTTCCTTTTCACCTGGACTTTGTGCAGCTCTGGCCGTGCCCTCCATGGGAGGAATCTGGGGGTTTGGAGCTCTTACCTCTCCAATGCTGCCTCTGTTTCCATAGAGACTCTATAAATAGAATAAAATTTAAATTGTTATTTCCCCAAGAAGCGATTCAGCACCGGAGATTTATTATATATTTTCCAAGGAACAGCCTCAAAGGATGGAGATTTGTGCTGTGAGTGGCTCAGGGAAGGGAGAGAAGCTTTTCCTGCAGAGTTTGGGGGTGCAGGATCCCTTTGCTGGTTCCTCCAGGTGTGCTGGGTTTGGATTTGTCTGGGATTTTTAGGGGAAGGAGCCCGTTCTGCATGGCCCTGAGCTCCTGGAGGTGGAGTCTGGAACATCTCAGCTTTCCCAAAATCCCAGCTTTGTGCCACTGGGGCTCTGAGGATGCTCTGAGCCCTTGGGAAATGCTGGAATTTGGAATTTGGAAATGCTGGAATTTGGAATTTGGAAATGCTGGGATTTGGAAATGCTGGAATTTGGAATTTGGAAATGCTGGAATTTGGAATTTGGAAATGCTGGGAGTCTCTCCTCCCTGATTCTCCTCACACAGGGGATGTGAAGGGCTCGGGGCCAAAATTTCCTGGGATGCAAATCTGGGTGTTCCAGGGGAACCCCAGAACTGCAGGGAAACCTGGCCACAAATCTGGGTGTTCCAGTGGAACCCCAAATTTCCATTGGCTGCAGGGAACCGTGGATTTCCAGGGGAATCCCGAATTTCCAGTGGAACCCCAAATTTCCAGGGGAACCTCAAATTTCCAGTGGCTGCAGGGAACCCTGGATTTCCAGTAGAATCCTGGCCTCAAATCTGGCTGTTCCAATGGAATCCTGGATTTCCAGGGGCTGCAGGGGAATCCTGAATTTCCAGTGGAGCCCTGGCCTCAAATCTGGGTGTTCCAGTGGAATCCTGGATTTCCAGGGGCTGCAGGGAAGAACCCTGGCCAGGTTCCAGTGGAACCCAAATTTCCAGTGGCTGCAGGGCACCCTGGATTTCCAGTGGAACCCCGAATTTCCAGGGGAACTCCAAATTTCCAGTGCCTTTAGGGAACTCCAAATTTCCAGGGGATCCTCAAATTTCCAGTGGCTGCAGGAAATCCCAGATTTCCAATAGAACCCCAAATTTCCAGTGGAACCCCGAATTTCCAGTGGAGCCCTGGCCTCAAATCTGGGTGTTCCAATGGAATCCTGGTGAGATTCCAGTGGAATCCCAAATTTCCAGTGGTTGCAGGGAACCCTGGCCTCAAATCTGAGTGTTCCTGTAGACCCCAGATTTCCAGTGGAACCCCGAATTTGCATTGGAGCCCTGGCCTCAAATCTGGGTGTTCCAATGGATTTCCAGTGGCTGCAGGGAACCCCGGATTTCCAGTGGACCCCCAAATTTCCAGTAGAACCCCAAATTTCCAGTGGAACCCCGAATTTCCAGTGGAGCCCTGGCCTCAAATCTGGTTGTTCCAGCAGCACCCCAGATTTCCAGTGGCTGCAGGGAAGAACCCTGGCCAGGTTCCAGTGGAACCCTGGATTTCCAGAACCCTGGCCAGGCTGCCCTGGCTGTAATCAGGAGCAGGATCTGTTCCACCATCCATATTCATGATTTCCCTGTGGCCAGCTGCCACCCTGGGATTGTTTCCTGGGAATGTGGGGTGCAGCCCCTGGAAAGGGAGAGCTGGGAATGCTCAGGGCAGCCACGTGTCCCCATCTCCTGCTGGAAACCAGTGGCTGCCCAGTTTGTATTTATATATTATTGTTTATATATATTATATATTATTTATGTATTATATAAAAATTATATATTTTA
The DNA here is from genome assembly GCA_024362935.1 of Setophaga petechia. NCBI lineage: Eukaryota > Metazoa > Chordata > Aves > Passeriformes > Parulidae > Setophaga > Setophaga petechia. Next base: position 211,605 of record JANCRA010000160.1, read on the forward strand.
ATATATGTTACTATATATTATATTATTAAATATTATTTTATATATAACTTATATAATGTTATATGTTATTTTTATAATATTATATATTATTCTATATTATCAATTTTAAATATTTTATAAATTATTATATACTTTATAATAGTTTTATATTTATAAACCCAGTTTGGACTGGGTTTGGTGGCACAGGGCTGGTTTATCCCCAGGAGCCAGGTCAGGCTGGCCCATGGAAAATGTCACAGAGAAAAAAACCCTGATCCTTGCTGGAGCTTGTGGGGGTCCATGGCTGAGACCACTAATATTAGTATTTCAAATATTTCCATTAATATTTAGTAATTCCAAATACTAATATTTAGTATTTCCAGTAGTTCCACTAATACTTAGCATTTCCAAGTTAGTATTTCCACTAAAATTTCATCTTTCCAAATACTAGTATTTAGTATTTCTGATAATTCCATTAATTCTTAGTATTTCCAATACCTCCATTAATATTTAGTATTTCCAAGTACTAATACTTAATATTTCCAATATTTACCCATTCCCTCAATTAACAGCACCCATTCCCTTGATTAAGTGCCCATTCCCTCAATTAACACCCTCAATTAACAGCACCCATTCCTTCAATTAACAGTGCCCATTCCCCCAATTAACAGTGCCCATTCCCTCAATTAATTAAATTACACCGCCCATTCCCTCAATTAATAGCGCCCATTCCCTCAATTAACAAACAGCATCCATTCCCTCAATTAATTAACAGCACCCATTCCCTCAGTTAACAGCACCCATTCCCTCGATTAATTAACAGGACCCATTCCCTTGATTAACAGCACCCATTCCCTAAATTGGCAGCGCCCATTCCCTCAATTAATTAACAGCACCCATTTCCTCAATTAACAGGACCCATTCCCTTGATTAACAGCACCCATTCCCTCAATTAACTGCACCCATTCCCTCAATTGATTAATAGCACCCATTCCCTCAATTAAAAGCACCTATTCCCTCAATGAACACCCTCAATTAACAGCACCCATTCCCTCAATTAATTAACAGCACCCATTCCCTCGATTAACAGCCCCCATTTCCTCAATCAACAGCACCCATTCCCTCAATTAACACCCTCAATTAACAGCGCCCATTCCCTTGATTAACAACCACCATTCCCTAAATTCACAGTGCCCCAAAACCACTGTGGGGAGCAGTTTTGGGTCTCTGATCAAAATTCCCTAAATTAACGTAAATTCCCACAATTAACATCCTCAATTAACAGCACCCATTCCTTCAATTAACACCTTCAATTAACAGCCCCCATTCCCTTGATTAACAGCCACCATTCCCTAAATTCACAGCACCCCAAAACCGCTGTGGGGAGCAGTTTTGGGTCTCTGATCAAAATTCCCTAAATTAACGTAAATTCCCTCAATTAAGAGCACCCATTCCCTCAATGAACGCCCTCAATTCCCTCTCTTTCCCCGCAGAAAATCCAGCAGCTCTCCGAGGGCTCCATGTTCAGCCACGGCCTCAAGCACCTGTTCCACAGCCGCCGGCGCTCGCGGGAGCGCGACCAGCAGAGCTCGCAGGAGCCGGCGACCCCGGGGCCACCGCCGGCCACCACCTCGTGCCCGCCCCACGGCGTGGCCTCCGACCACGACTCCCCGGACGAGAAGGAGCGTTCCCCGGAGATGCACCGCGTGTCCTACGCCGTGTCCCTGCACGACCTGCCCGCCCGGCCCACGGCCTTCAACCGCGTGCTGCAGCAGATCCGCTCGCGGCCCTCCATCAAGCGCGGCGCCAGCCTGCACGGCGCCGGCCGCCGCGCCAAGAGCGGCTCGCTGGAGCCGCAGAAGGGCAGCCCCCACCTCGGCCGCAAGGCCCCCCAGGACAGCGGCCTCACGGCCATCCTGCACCAGCACCAGGGCAGGCCCAGGTCCTCGTCCACCACGGACACGGCCATCCTGCTGGCCGAGGGTGGGGCTGTCTACCTGCTGGCCGAGGATGGTGAAGGGCTGGTGGATAAGGTAGGGATGGAGCGCCTTGGAGGGGTTGTGCTGGAGGAAAGGGGCTTCTGGAGAGGTTCTGGGGGTCTGTACAAGTCCCTGATGGAGTGCACATAATGGAGTCGGCCTTTGCTGCCACAGCGAGGGGCTGGTGGATAAGGTAGAGATGGAGCACCTGGAGAGGTTGTGTTGGAGGAAGGGTCAAGGTTTTCTTGGAGGGGTTTTGGAGCTCTGATCAAATTCCTGGTGGGATGCAGGTAGTAGGGTCAGGCTTTGCTCCTAGGTAGTCATCCACCATGGACACGGCCATCCTGCTGGCCGAGGATGGTGAAGGGCTGGTGGATAAGGTAGGGATGGAGCGCCTTGGAGGGGTTGTGTTGGAGGACAAGAGGGTCTGCAGCAGTTTTGGGGCTCTGCACAGATCCATGGTGGGGTGCAGGCAGTGGGGTCAAGCTTTGCTCCTAGGTAGTCATCCACCACAGACTCGGCCATTCCTGCTGGCCGAGGATGGTGAAGGGCTGGTGGATAAGGTAGGGATGGAGCGCCTTGGAGGGGTTGTGCTGGAGGAAAGGGGGATCTGGAGGGGTTGTGTTGGAGGAAGGGGGAGTCTGGAGCAGTTTTGGGGCTCTACGAAGATCTATGGTGGAGTGCAAGCAGTGGGATCAAGCTTTGCTCCCAGGTTGTTGTCCACCATGGACACAGCCATCCTGCTGGCCGAGGATGGTGAAGGGCTGGTGGATAAGGTAGGGATGGAGCGCCTTGGAGGGGTTGTGCTGGAGGAAAGGGGGGGTCTAGAGCAGTTTTGGGGCTCTACGAAGATCTGTGGTGGGGTGCAAGCAGTGGGATAGAGCTTTGCTCCCAGGTTGTTGTCCACCATGGACACGGCCATCCTGCTGGCCAAGGGTGGGGCTGTCTACCTGCTGGCTGAGGATGGTGAAGGGCTGGTGGATAAGGTAGGGATGGAGCACCTTGGAGGGGTTGTGCTGGAGGAAAGGAGGGTCTGGAGGGGGTTTTGGGGCTCTGATCAAATCCGTGGTGGGGTGCGTGTAGTAGGGCCAGGCTTTGCTGACACAACAAGGGGCTGGTGGATAAGGTAGGGATGGAGCACCTGGAGGCGTTGTGTTGGAGGAAAGGTCAAGGTTTTCTTGGAGGGGTTTTGGAGCTCTGATCAAATTCCTGGTGGGGTGCAGGCAGTGGGGTCAGGCTTTGCTCCCAGGTCCTCATCTACCACGGACACGGCCATCCTGCTGGCCGAGGATGGTGAAGGGCTGGTGGGTAAGGTAGGGATGGAGCACCTGGAGGAGTTGTACTGGAGGAAAGGGGGGTGTGCAGCAGTTTTGGGGCTCTGCATGAGCCCCTGGTGGGGTGCAGGCAGTGGGTCAGGCTTTGCTCCCACAGTGACAGGGTAAGGGGACATCACCTTGATCTGTACCTTAAAAAGGCCCTGGCACAACCCTGTTCCCATGGGATGGGAGGATCCAAAGGCTCCTCTGGGCTCAGCCAGGTGGCTCCGATTTGGTCCCATCCCAAGTGATTTTGAAACCAGTCTGTGCCAGGCTGATGGGCAGGATGGTGTTTCCATCTAGTGTTTAGTGCCATTAATTATGCAGCAGCCCAATTAGCACACGCTGAGTTCAAGGGACAGGCACTGAGAGGTGCTCTGGGAGCTGGGGGGGAATTTTCCCTGTTGGCTTCTCCCCTTGACCTTGGGAGCTTGGGGGGGTTCCACACCCTGAAGTGGCTCTCAGGGAAATGAGGATCCTTCCTTTTGTGTTTTAAATTCAATCCTTTTTGTGCTTTTAATTCAATCCTCCTTTTTGTGTTTTTAATTCAATCCTTCCTTTTGTGCTTTTAATTCAATCCTTCCTTTTGTGTTTTTAATTCAATCCTTCCTTTTTTTTTTTTCTTTTTTTTTTTTAATTAATTCACCTGAGAGCACCAGCAGTGAACTGGAAAAGCTCAGCATGAGGAGATGGCCAGGCAGGCTCCAACAGGGACATGGGAATGTGGTCCCAAGGACAAAAATGTCACTGTGTCAGCAGCTTTCCAAAAATCTCCTCTCCCCAAATCAGGACAAATCCTTCCCTGGCAGCCCCTGCTCCTCCCTTCTGGAATGTCCCACCTGGACCAAGTGATGAGGAGCATCAGCTTGTTCATTTGAGCATCTGCAGCCAAAATTTCTCCCTCGTGGCCTCCTCTGGGGCATGGCCTGTGTCCCTGCCTTGCCAGGACCCCAATCCTGCTGGAATTATGGCCAAAACCTCAATCCCACTGGGACAGAGGCATCCAGAGCAGATCCCTGTCCGCTCCCAGAGCAGCCCAGAAAGGGGATGAATAATTAACTGCATATGACACAAAGAGTAATAAGAAGAGAGACAACACCTTTGTGAGGCAGTGGAAAAATAACTTATTTAGAGGAACACGAGCCCCGTGATATTCCCAGGCCGGATTGGTTTTCCAGGAGCCCTCAGGAAGCCCTGAGCCTCCTGCCTGCAGCAAAGCAGCTCCTTTTCCTCAGGGATGGGCTCCAGAGGGGGGCTTGGCATCATCCCTGCCTTGTCCCCAAGGATCTGCCACCTCCTCCCTGTTCCCCATCCCTTTGGAAGGCCCACGGGATGCTCAGGGCTCCTGGGAAAGAGCCATTCCCACCCCCCCACAAATTTCATGCTGAATTTTCCACCCCTTCCACGAGGAGCAGATGCTGGATGGGTCCCTCGTGGGATCATTCAGTCTCAGGAAGTGCTTTTTGAACAGCTATTGGGGATTTTTTTTTCTTGCCTTTTAATTTTTCTTGTTTCATTAATTAAGCTTCTGCAGTTCTGCCTTCCCTTTTCCTGCACTGGTTCTTCACCCCATGGACCCTGGCAAGGCCTGGCACACAGAATTTCTCCCCCCTGCACCCCTTAATTCCCCCCAGGAGAAGCCTGTGGTGACAGGGGACATCCAGAGGGGCTCAAGGGGCTGAGTGGGACCTTGGGACAGTCTGGGAATTTGGTGCTGCCTGGGGTTTGTGCTCACCCCAAAAGGAGCCCTGCCAAGGGCTCAGCCCCACCTGGCGTTCCCACACTGGGGACAAACCTTCCTGTGCAGGTCAGGTATTTGTGATTTTCCCTCTCCCCAGCCTCCCACCCCCCTCCCCGTTCCCAGCTTGTGCTGGTGAGTTTGGGATGAGCTGGGCATGGCCGGGCTCCTTCTGGCAACAGGGAACCAGGGTTGGTTTCCATCTGAGCTCCAAGAGCCATGGGCTGCCTCAGTTTTACAGGCACGGAGCTCTGAGCTGGAGGAGCTCCTTCCCCAAAGCCAGGAGCATCCCTGCATCCCAAAAATCCGGTCTGCACTGTGTCCCACAGAGCTTTGAGCTGGAGGAGCTCCTTCTCTGGGGTCCAGGAGCATCCCTGCATCCCAAAAATCCTCTGTCCTGTGTGTCCCATGGAGCTCCAAGCTGAAGGAACTCCTGGAGCCGTGGGTTCCAACAGCTGGGATCTTCTCTGCATCCCAAAATTCCACTCTTCTATGTGTCCCATGGAGTTCCTGGCTGGAGGAGCTCCTTCCCCAAAGCCAGGAGCATTCCTGTGTCCCTAAAATCCTCTGTCCCGTGTGTCCCATGGAGCACTGAGCTGACGGAGCTCCTTCTCTAGGGCCATCGATTCCAACAGCAGGGATCATCCCTGCATCCCAAAATTCTGCTCACTCACGTGTCCCATGGAGTTCCTGGCTGGAGGAGCTCGTTCCCTGGGGTCTAGGAGCATCCCTGCATCCCAAAAATCTGCTCTCCCGTGTGTCCCACAGAGCCCCAAGCTGGAGGAGCTCCTTCCCTAGGGCTGCGGGTTCCAGCAGCCTGGATCATCCCTGCATCCCAAAAATCTCCTCTCCCGTGTGTCCCATGGAGCTGCGAGCTGGAGGAGCTCCTCCCTTGGGGTCCAGGAGCATCCCTGCATCCCAAAATCCTCTGTCCCTTGTGTCCCATGGAGCTCCAAGCTGAAGGAACTCCTGGGACCATGGTTTCCAACAGCTGGGATTTTCTCTGCATCCCAAAAATCTGCTCTCCTGTGTGTCCCACAGAGCTCTGAGCTAGAGAAGCTCCTCCCCTGGGGCCCGGGGACATCCCTGCATCCCAAAAATCTCCTCTCCCGTGTGTCCCATGGAGCTGCGAGCTGGAGGAGCTCCTCCCTTGGGGTCCAGGAGCATTCCTGCATCCCAAAAATCCTCTGTCCTGTGTGTCCCATGGAACTCCTAGGACAAGCTCCTTCCCCAGTGCCAGGATCATCCCCACATCCCAAAAATCCGCTCTCCCGTGTGTCCCACAGAGCTCCAAGCTGGAGGAGCTCCTTCCCTAGGGCTGCGGGTTCCAGCAGCCTGGATCATCCCTGCATCCCAAAAATCTCCTCTCCCGTGTGTCCCATGGAGCTGCGAGCTGGAGGATCTCCTCCCTTGGGGTCCGGGGACATCTCTGCATCCCAAAAATCCTCTGTCCCGTGTGTGGGACACACTGCCACGGAGCTCCTGGAACGAGCTCCTTCCCCAGGGCCGGGATCATCCCCTCATCCCAAACACCGGCCCGGAGCCGGGCGCGGCTCTCGTTTGCCCCAAGGTGGGGTCGTGCCCGCCGTGCCGGTGCCGGTGCTGGTGCTCGCCGCGAGGCTGTGCTTGTGGTTCTTGTGCCGGTGGCAATGTCGGTGCCGGTGTCGGTGCCGGTGCCGGTGCCCACCGCGAGGCCGTGCTGGCGGCTCGTGTACCGGTGGCACTGTCGGTGCCGGTGTCGGTGCCGGTGCTCACCGCGAGGCCGTGCTGGCGGCTCGTGTGCCGGTGGCACTGTCGGTGCCGGTGCCGGTGCCCGCCACGAGGCCGTGCTGGCGGCTCGTGTGCCGGTGGCACTGTCGGTGCCGGTGCTCACCACGGGGCCGTGCTGGCGGCTCGTGTGCCGGTGGCACTGTCGGTGCCGGTGCTCACCGCGGGGCCGTGCTGGCGGCTCGTGTGCCGGTGGCACTGTCGGTGCCGGTGCTCACCGCGGGGCCGTGCTGGCGGCTCGTGTGCCGGTGGCACTGTCGGTGCCGGTGCTCACCGCGGGGCCGTGCTGGCAGCTCGTGTGCCGGTGGCACTGTCGGTGCCGGTGCCGGTGGCACTGTCGGTACCGGTGCCGGTTGCACTGTCGGTGTCGGTGCCGGTGCTCACCGCGGGGCCGTGCTGGCGGCTCGTGTGCCGGTGGCACTGTCGGGCCGGGGGAGGCGGCGGCAGGGCGGGCGCACGGCAGCGCGCTGGGAGCTTTGTGCTGATCTCCCTAATCCGCTGCTGGTGACCCGCCAGGCACAGGGGCGGGCACACGGGGATTAGCGGCCAGCGAGGCGCCGGCAGCAGCGGCCGGGGGTGCCCCCGGTGCCGCCGGGGCTCAGCCGGTGCCGGTGCTGGCGGGGCTCGTCGGCCCCGGGGGGCGGCCGGAGCTGGAGCGGGGCGGCCGCGGGGTGCTGTGCCTGGTGCTGCCGGGGAGCTGCACGGACTGCGGGGACTGCGGCATGGTGCACGTGCAGGTGGGCACCGGGGGCACCGGGACCCCGCGGGGGAAACGGGCCGGGGGGAGCGGCGGGGCCGGCGGCCGTTAGAGGGCGGCGTTACCGGTGGCCGTCCCTCCGTCCGTTTGTCCGTCTGTCCCTCCCTCCTTCCCTCTCTCCGTCTGTCCGTCTGTCCCTCCCTCCTTCCCTCTCTCCGTCTGTCCGTCTGTCCCTCCCTCCTTCCCTCTCTCCGTTGGTCTTTCCGTCCGTCCGTCCGTCCGTCCCTCTCTCCGTCTGTCTGTCCGTCCGTCCGTTTGTCCGTCCCTCCCTCTCTCTCTCTCTCTTCGTCCGTCCCTCCCTCTCTCCTTCCTCCGTCCCTCTCTGTCTCTCCATCCGTCCGTCCGTCTGTCTCTCCATCCGTCCGTCTGTGCGTTTGTCCATCCCTCCCTCTCTCCATCCGTCCCTCTCTGCGTCCGCCTCTCCGTCGCTCCGTCCGCCTCTCCGTCTGTCCGTCCGCGCTCCCCGCCGCCTTCTCCCCGCGTCCCTTAGGACTGGACCCGTCACCGCTGTCCCCAGTGTCCCCAGCGCGGGTGCTCAGCCCGGTCCGGACCCGCCGAGCGTCCCCCGCGGGCAGCCAGGGCCCGACCCCTCTGTGTGTGGGGCTCTGTGTCCCTGGGCAAGTGACAGCGCCAGCTGCCACCTCTGTCCCCGCTCCGTGCCCTCCCCTGGCAGCTGCTGCTCCTGTGAGGCACCGGGGGCACAGGGAGGGCAGGGGGGCTCCTGCCCCACCTCGGGCCTGAGCTCTGAGCCCCCCGTTTTTATGGGATCACAACCAAAAGTACCATTTTCTGCCCCAAACTCCTCTCTCCATGCCCCTGTCCTGGCAGATGTTTCTCCTCTGAGGCACAGGGAGGGCAGGGGGGGCTCCTGCCCCACCTCGAGCCTGAGCTCTGAGCCCCCCGTTTTTAATTAAGCTCCTGCAGTTCTGCCTTCCCTTTTGCTGCGCTGGTTTTTCACCCCGTGGACCCTGCCAAAGCCTGGCACACAAAATTTCTGCACCCCCGAATTGACCCCAGGAGCAGCCTGTGGTGACAGGGGACATCCAGAGGGGCTCAGTGGGACCATGGAACAGTGACAGGGGACATCCAGAGGGGTTCAAGGGGCTCAGTGGGACCATGGGACAGTGACAGGGGACATCCAAAGGGGTTCAAGGGGCTCAGTGGGACCATGGGACAGCAGGGGACATCTTGAGGGGCTCAGTGGGACCATGGGACAGTGACAGGGGACATCCAAAAGGACTTGAGGAGCTCAGTGGGGACCATGGAACAGCAGGAGACATCCAGAGGGGCTCAGTGGGACCATGGAACAGTGACAGGGGACATCCAGAGGGACTCGAGGGGCTCAGTGGGACCATGGGACAGTGACAGGGGACATCCAGAGGGGCTCAAGGGGTCAGTGGGACCATGGAACACTCTGGGAGTTCGGTGCTGGCTGCCAGTTCTGCCTGGGTTTGTGTTCACCCCAAAAGTAGCCCTGCCAAGGGGTCACCCCCCCTGGGGACAAACCTTCCTTTTATGGGATCACAACCCAAAAGTGCCATTTTCTGCTCCAAACTCCTCTCTCCATGCCCCTGTCCCCATCCTAGCAGAATGTCCACAGTGTCCTGGGGGGGAACCTGTCCCTCCAGCCCCAGCCCTGCCTCAAGGGCAGCAGCCCTCGGGACACAGGGCAGGATTCATCCTGCTAAATTTAGCTCCCCCCGGGTCAGCGGCTATATCGGGGCCAGAGGGATTACAGGGAGCAGGGAGGGATCCAGGGAGCAGGAAGGAATCCAGGGAGCAGGGAGGGATCCAGGGAGCAGGGAGGGATCCAGGGAGCAGGGAGGAATCCAGGGAACAGGGAGGAATCCAGGGAGCAGGGAGGGATCCAGGGAGCAGGGAGGGATCCAGGGAGCAGGGAGGGATCCAGGGAGCAGGGAGGAATCCAGGGAACAGGGAGGAATCCAGGGAGCAGGGAGGGATCCAGGGAGCAGGGAGGGATCCAGGGAGCAGGGAGGGATCCAGGGAGCAGGGAGGGATCCAGGGAGCAGGGAGGGATCCAGGGAGCAGGGAGAAACCTGGAGTTCTGAGCACACAGCCCAGGGTGGCCGTGCCCTGTGGGCACAGAGGGGTTTGGGGTGGCTGGGAGGCCGTGGGGTGGCTCAGGGGTGGCAGGGAAAGTTCTGTCCCCTGCAGAGGGATGACAGGGAAAGTTCTGTCCCCTGCCTAGGGAAGGTTCGTGTCCCCTGTGCCCAGGGATGGCAGGGAAGGTGAATGTCCCCTGCACAGGGATGGCAGGGAAGTTCGTGTCCCTTGTGCCCAGGGATGGCAGGGCAGGTTCATGTCCCCTGCCCACGGATGGTTCATGTCCCCTGCACAGGGATGGCAGGGAAAGTTCTGTCCTCTGCACAGGGATGGCAGGGAAGGTTCGTGTCCCCTTCTCAGGGATGACAGGGAAGGTTCCTGTTCTCTGTACCCAGGGATGGCAGGGGAGGTTCATGTCCCCTGTGCCCAAGAATGGCAGGGAGGGTTCATGTCCCCTACCCAGGGATTTTAGGGAAGGTTCATATCCCCTGTGCCCAGGGATGGCAGGGAAGGTTCCTGTCCCCCTGCCCAGGGATGGCAGAGAGGATTCGTGTCTCCCTGCCCAGGGATGGCAGGAATGGTTCCTCTCCCCTGCCCAAGCATGGTTCCTGTCCCCTGTGCCCAGGGATGGCAGGGAAGTTCGTGTCCCCCTGCCCAGGGATGGCAGGGAGGGTTCATGTCCCCTACCCAGGGGTGTCAGGGAAGGTTCATGTCCCCTGTGCCCAGGGATGGCAGGGAGGGTTCGTGTCCCCTGTGCCTAGGAATGGCAGGGAGGGTTCCTGTCCCCTGCCCAAGGATGGTTCCTGTCCCCTGTTCCCAGGGGTGTCAGGGAAGGTTCCTGTCCCTCCCACTCCCCACCTCCATCTCTCCACGTGTGGCAGGGGATGAGTCTGAAGCAGGGCTGGGAGCACCAGGGTGCAGAGACCCCCACAAATACCAGGGATTTTTGACGTTTTGGGGGGTTTTTGGGTTCCTGACCATGAATTGGAGCTCCAGGTGAGCTCCCACTCCCCACCTCCAACTCCCCACGTGTGGCAGGGGATGAGTCTGAAGCAGGGCTGGGAGCACCAGGGTGCAGAGACCCTACAAATACCAGGGATTTTGGATGTTTTGGGAGGTTTTTGGGTTCCTGACCATGAATTGGAGCTCCAGGTGAGCTCCCACTCCCCACCTCCATCTCCCCACATGTGGCAGGGGATGAGTCTGAGGCAAGGCTGGGAGCACTGAGGTATGGAGACCCTACAGATACCAGGGGTTTTGGATGTTTTGGGGGGTTTTCGGGTTCCTGACCAGAAATTGGAGCTCCCACTCCCCACCTCCACCTCTCCACGTGTGGCAGGGGGTGAGTCTGAGGCAGGGCTGGGAACACTGGGGTGCAGAGACCCCCACAAATACCAGGGGTTTTGGATGTTTTGGGGGGTTTTTGGGTTCCTGACCAGAAATTGGAGCTCCCATTCGCCACCTCCACCTCTCCACGTGTGGCAGGGGATGAGTCTGAGGCAGGGCTGGGAACACTGGGGTGTGGAGACCCCACAAATACCTGGGGATTTGGGAGATTTTTAGTGATTTTGGGGAGTTTTGAGTTCCTGACCAGGAATTGGAGCTCCAGGTGAGCTCCCACTCCCCACCTCCATCTCCCCACGTGTGGCAGGGGATGAGTCTGAGGCAGGGCTGGGAGCACTGAGGTATGGAGACCCTACAGATACCAGGGGTTTTGGATGTTTTGGATGTTTTGACCAGAAATTGGAGCTCCCACTCCCCACCTCCACCTCTCCACGTGTGGCAGGGGGTGAGTCTGAGGCAGGGCTGGCTGCTGGGAGCTCCTTCCCTCCCTCCCGTTGGGATGAGCGCTTTGGAGCGAGCAGATAATAGCTGGAAAGACAAAGACACCCGAGATTGCTGCTTAATTAATTCAGGAGGAGAAGAATATCAGACTCTGCTACTGATTCACCCCTCGTGAAGAAGACATCGTGTTCCTCCTCAGCCTGGCTGACATATGGCTGTTGATTGCAGCCCACCAGCAGCTCCCGCTCCCAGCAGCATCCCGGGGGATTTGGGGGTGGATGCCCAGGGTGCAGGGCAGGATTTGGGCTGCAGGGCAGGATTTGGGCTGCAGGGTTTGTGATCTCTCCAGCTCACCCCTGCTGCTCTGGGCTGGGAGCAGGATTTGGCTCCAGGGTCTGGATGAGGGTCCTGTTTGTGGCTCCTCACTTGGCTGGGGTTGTGGTTTGGTCTCTCCCTGTTTTCCCCTCAAATCCTCTGTGCAGAAGCTCCCAAAAATCCCCCCTGGCTGCACAAACCCTGTAGTTTGGTCTCTCCCTGTTTTCCCCTCAAATCCTCCATGCAGAAGCTCCCAAAAATCCCTCCCTGGCTGCACAAGTCCTGTGGCTCGGCCTCTCCCTGTTTTCCCCTCAAATTCTCAGTGCAGAAGCTCCCAAAAATCCCCCCTGGCTGCACAAGTCCTGTGGCTCGTCCTCTCCCTGCTTCCCCCTCAAATCCTCCATGCAGAAGCTCCCAAAAATCCCCCCTGGCTGCACAAACCCTGCTGGAGTGGGTTAATGCTGTGTCAGGGTCACTCCCTCCAGAGAAAACAACAGCAGGAATTTTTCCAAATATTCTCCAAGCGTAGGCAGGGCCCTGAATGGCTTCACCACTGAATTGTCCCTTCAGAGCTGTCCCTACAAGCCCAGGGCACCCATGGGGGCTGCTCACTGAATTGTCCCTTCAGAGCTGTCCCTGCAAGCCCAGGGGACAGAAGGGACAGGCCCAGCTCTGAGGATGTGGTGTGAAATTAGGAAATGCCAAGTTCTGCATGGCACGAACAGGCACAGAGACCCAGGAACTTCCCAAGGGAGAATCCCAGGATCTTTCCATCTGTAAGACAGCTTTTCTCCAGTGCCCTGAGCCCTGGGGATGGTGGCAGTGTCCCAGCTGAGATGGGGATGGGGAGCAATGGTGGCTGTTTGTTTATTTGTCCATTTGTTTGTTGGTTGGTTTTTTCCCTTTGGGAAATGCTCAGCAGTGCTTGGTGGTGCTGTTTGTTCTCCTGGCACTCTTGGAGGATTGGGATCTGAGCCCAGGGCACCCATGGGGGCTGCTCACTGAATTGTCCCTTCAGAGCTGTCCCTGCAAGCCCAAGGGACAGAAGGGACAGGCCCAGCTCAGAGGATGTGGTGTGAAATTAGGAAATGCCAAGTTCTGCATGGCATGGACGGGCACAGAGACTCAAGGGAGAATCCCAGGATCTTTCCATCTGTAAAACAGCTTTCCTCAAGTGCCCTGAGCCCTGGGGATGGTGGCAGTGTCCCAGGTGAGATGGGGACAGGAGCAGTGGTGGCTGTTGGTTTGTTTGTTGGTTTGTATGTTTATTTGTTGGTTGGTTTGTTTGTTGGTTGGTTTGTCCCTTTGGGATGTGCCCAGCAGTGCTTGCCAGTGCTGTTTGTTCTTCTGGCACTCTTGGAGGATTGGGATTGCACCCCTGCCTGTTCCTGCTCCTCCCTGGAGCCTCCTCTGCCCCTGGGGCTCCTGGACCATGGAGGAGGGAGAGGATCCACAGCTCTGCCCCCCCAAACCCCGCCCTGGCAAAGGACACTGCCCCCAAATCCTCTGCTGGGTGGCTTTGTGAGTGTCCCCCCATCCCTGCTCTCCTCTCCAGGCAGGGATTTCCTATCTCCTCTATAATCCTTACCATTGTCTAAGAAACTTAGGACTACCTAAACCGAAGGCCTTCAAAGCCTTGAACAAGAGTTAAACCCTCTTAGTTCCTGCTGAAGTCTGCAGGCCATTACCCTGCATCCCCTAAATGCAACTCAGGTGCTTTAATTCAGCTAGGACCATCCAATTTTCTAGCCAGATGGGCTTTGATCCCATGATACCATAGTTAGTGCAGGGGGAAAGGGTGAGGAGCAGGGTGGGACCTCCAGGAGCCACTTGCTCCAGACACCAAACCCACTGTGGGGTGAGATCCTCAGGAGCAGTGGGTCTGTCAGGTCTCCACTCTGTCAGCATCCCAAAATCCCCTCTGCATTTCCCCAGCCCTGTCAAGGAGGGGTTTTCCTGCTGGTTTTAATTCCTGCTTCTCTGTGCTAAGCCCAGCCCCAGGCAAATCCAATCCCAAGCCCCAAACCTCAAACCTGCCCCGGATTCAGCACAAGGGGACCCTCCTGGTGCCCAGACCAGGCCTTTGGAGCTGGATCCTGCCCTGCCCTGCCCAGCACACACCAAACCTGCCATGATTTTGTGGAAAATCCAGGGGGTTTTCTTTGCCTGGGAGCTGATATAGATTTCTAAATTTACCTCATACAGTCAGGCCTGAAAAACAGCAGCTGGAGGGGAAGGATGATGGGGAGTGTGACAGCAACCCCTTGGGTAATTCCCTTGCAGAATTCCCTTTTTTCCCGTGCCAGGAGGGGGTTTGCATGCTGTGGAAGGGAGTTTGGTGCCCCTGGGAGGGGAGATGCTGCCCCACTGCTCTGCCTCGCTCGGCTGGGCCCTTCAGCAGCTGCAATTTTGGTTTTTTACAATGATTTGTTAACCCTGGCCCCTTCAGCAGCTGCAATTTTGGTTTTTTACAATGATTTGTTAACCCTGGCCCCTTCAGCAGCTGCAATTTTGGTGCTTGCAATGATTTGTTAACCCTGGCCCATTCAGCAGCTATGATTTTGGTTTTTTACAATGATTTGTTAACCCTGGCCCATTCAGCAGCTGCAGTTTTGTTTTTTGCAATGATTTGTTAACCCTGGGCCCTTCAGCAGCTGCATTTTTGTTTTTTTACAATGATTTGTTAACCCTGGCCCATTCAGCAGCTGCAGTTTTGTTTTTTGCAATGATTTGTTAACCCTGGGCCCTTCAGCAGCTGCAATTTTGGTGTTTGCAATGATTTGTTAACCCTGGGCCGTTCAGAGTGATGCTTTTTGTTGTTTGCAATGATTTGTTTCCCTTTCCCTGGTGCTGGGCAGCTGGGAGCAGGTGTTCTCCTGGGAATCCAGCACCTGAGGACCTCAGTAAGTCCCAAAAATGCTCTCCAGGGCTCCTTGCAGCAGCCTGCCTGTGCTGGCTCTTCCTGAACATCCCAACCTTTATCAAGTCCTCACTCCAAACCCAAACTCCAAACATCCCAACCTTTATCAGTTCCTCACTCCATCAGCCTCCCCTGGGAAATTCCTGCTGCTCCATCCTTCCCCAAGGCCAGGAACGGGGTCTGTGAGCTGGCAGGGGCTGTGGGGACATCGTGGCTCCCCCCAGCATGGGTGAACCACTCACTTCCCTGCCCCAAAAACCACAGTGGGGAAGCAGCAGGGCTCCAGGGCCAGCCCCAGCAGCTTCAAGAGGGAAGTGGCCAGCAGGGAGGGTGCTTTCCACCGGGTGCTGTGCAGCTGCTGGTCCTCCTGCCCTGCTGAGACAGCACCAGAGCCATGGGAAGTGACCTCTGCCTGCTGTGCTGAAAGCAGAAGTGATGCTATGGCAGAAACCAGGACGGAGCTGAGCAGCCCTGGTCACACCAGGGGCACCCACGGGGCTGGGCCAGGCTGTGAGCCACCCGTTTTTATGGGGTCACGACCCAAAAGTGCCATTTTCTGCTCCAAACTCCTCTCCCCGTCCCAAGAGAGTGTCCTGGTGGGGGGGGGGGGGGGACGGACACCTCGATCCCCACCCTGGCACCCAGGGATGGGCCAGGAGCCCTGGCTGATACCAGTGCCATCCCCACGGTGTCACCATCGGGGTCCGCTCTGCAGTGTCACCTCCCCGGGGGCAGCTCTGGTGTCACCGTCCATCCTTGGGGGCAGCTCTGCAGTGTCACTGTCCATCCCCAGGGGCAGCTCTGCAGTGTCACCTCCCGGGCCTGGTGCCATCCCCACAGTGTTACCATCCATCCCCAGGGGCAGCTCTGCCGTGTCACCTCCTGGCCCCGGTGCCAGCCGCACGGTGTCACCTCCCGGTCCCGGTGCCATCCCCTCAGTGTCACCTCCCAGTCCCAGGGGCAGCTCTGCAGTGGCACCTCCCGGGCCTGGTGCCATCCCCACAGTGTCACCATCCATCCCCAGGGGCAGCTCTGCCCGTGTCACCTCCCGGCCCCGGTGCCATCCCCTCAGTGTCACCATCCAGCCCCGGGGGCAGCTCTGCCTGTGTCACCTCCTGGCCCCGGTGCCATCCCCTCGGTGTCACCATCCAGCCCCGGGGGCAGCTCTGCCGTGTCACCAACCATCCTCGGTGCCATCCCCACAGTGTCACCATCCATCCCCGGGGGCAGCTCTGTGGTGTCACCTCCTAGCCCCGGTGCCATCCCCACAGTGTCACCTCCCGGCCCCGGGGGCAGCTCTGCGGTGTCACTTCCGCATGGTGTCACCTCCCCTCCCCAGGGGCAGCTGTACAGTGTCACCGTCCATCCCCGGTGCCATCCCCACGGTGTCACCTCCCGGCCCCGGGGGCAGCTCTGCAGTGTCACCTCCCGGCTCCGTGTGACGCTCTCAGGGATCTCTGCCCCGTGCTGGCCCTGCCCTGGCACGGCTGAGCGTGGCACGGTAGGCACGGCTGGGTTTGGGTGGAATTTCCCGGGAATCTGCATTTCCCTGTGCCCGTGGGGATGGGTGGGAGCTGGCGTGGAAGGGGATGTGAGGATTGGGGATATGAGGATTGGGGATATGAGGGTTGGGGAGATGAGGATTGGGGATATGAGGATTGGGAATATGAGGATTGGGGATATGAGGATTGGGGATATGAGGGTTGGGAATATGAGGGTTGGGGAGATGAGGATTGGGGATATGAGGATTGGGGATATGAGGATTGGGAATATGAGGATTGGGGATATGAGGGTTGGGGAGATGAGGATTGGGGATATGAGGATTTTGGGGATATGAGGAATGGGGATATGAGGAATGGGGATATGAGGATTGGGGATATGAGGATTGGGGATGTGAGGATTTTGGGGATATGAGGGGTGGGGATGTGAGGATTGGGGATATGAGGGTTGGGGATATGAGGACTGGGGATATGAGGATTGGGGATATGAGGATTTTGGTGCCGTTGTGTTCTCCCATGGCAGAACGGGGTCAGTGCCACCCCCACTCTCCTGGGGTGACAGGGACAGATCAGCTCCTGCTCCAGGACACCTCCTGCTGCTGGCACGAGTGCCTCCTTCCCGGTTTTTAACTCAGGCTCCTTGCTCAATGACAGGATTATTTTCCCCCGATTGTTTCCACTCGCGTTTTTCCTTTCTGGACGCCTCCCCCTTGCCTTTCCCAGGCTCTTCTGTCCCTCTCTGTGACACAGCAGATGACAAGAGCCCGTCTCGACCTCCTGCGTCAGGGCACAGGCAGCGTATGGGGCTGGAGGCGTGTGAATATCCCGGCACGGGGATACGAGGGGGGGTTTGGCATTACAGCCCTGAAAGCTCGGGCTGGCTGCGAGCTGTAAACAGCTCGGGCAGATTTCCTGAGTCGGCAGTCCCGGCGGAGCGAGCGCCTCTCTCCGTCCCTGCGCGCCGGGAACCGCGGGGAGCGCTTGGGGAACGGCACCGGGAGAGCGCCGGGAACGGCACCGGGAGAGCACCGGGAATCGCGGGGAACGCTCGGGGAGCGGCACCGGGAAAGCTCCGGGAGAGCCCCGGGAACGGCACCGGGAGCGCTCGGGGAACGGCACCGAGAGAGCCCCGGGAATCGCGGGGAGCGCTCGGGGAACGGCACCGGGAGAGCCCCGGAACCGCGGGGAGCGCTCGGGGAACGGCACCGGGAGAGCACCGGGAGAGTCCCGGGAACGGCACCGGGAGCGCACCGGGAACGGCACCGGGAACCACGGGAAGCGCTCCGGGAGCGCTCCGGTGATGCAGGGCCAGCCCTAACGGGGTCTAAGAGAGGTTTCTCCTCCTCTTCCCCCCCTGCTGCTCCCCCAAGCCCTCGCTGCCACCCGCTGCTGCCCTCCCCAGCCGGCAATCCTGCCATGGCAGCGCTGCCAGCCTTGGGGACACCGCGGGGACACGCCAACTAGCCCCGGGGCACCCCAGCCCTGCCCGCCATGGAGGTAGGTCCTGGCAGGTTTTTGGGGTTTGGGTAAAATGATGGGGAGAGAGACCCACGGGGGGTTTTGGTGCCGCCGTTCCTCGGGGAATGAAAGCAGAGAGTGAAACCCCCCCAGCGCCATCAGTGCCGGGTGGGAAAGTGCTGCAGCTGGAAGGCTGAACGGTAATCCCTGCATTATGTAAGGAAAATTATTGTCAGGCTGGGGAATGAGTGCAGGGAGCTGCTGGCAGCCCGTTGTGCCCATCCAGGGGTGGCACAGAGGGGGCACAGGGCGCTGCCAGCCCCGGGCTCAGAGGGAGGGTGGGGATTGTGACTCAGGGCTCCTGCTGCTATTTTCAACACCTGGGCTGGGTCTGGTGGGAATAACAGCTCAGCTCGGGGAGGCACAGGGCTGGGAGCCCGTGGGGGGACAGGGACTGGACGTTCGTGGTGTCCCCAGTAACAGTGCCCAGCTCAGGGGATGCTGTGCTGGAAAAATGCTCTGAGAAATGAAATAATTGCCCCAAAATCCCCCTCCCCATGTCCACTACACACCCCTGCATTTCTGTCCAGCTCCCTGGATCTGCCCTGGATTTGGCAACACTTGTTGTTATTTTTTCCAAGCTGGAAGGTGCACATGGTCCTTCCAGGTCCTTTCCCTGCTGGAAGGTGCACATGGTCCACATGTCCCGTGTGGGGACAGGGACAGGACACTCGGGGTGTCCCCAGTGACAGTGCCCAGCTCAGGGGATGCTGTGCTGGAAAAATGCTCTGAGAAATGAAATAACTGCCCCAAAATCCCCCTCCCCACATCCACCACACCCCTGCATTTCTGTGCTGGCCGTGGCCTCTCCCTGGTGGCATTGCAGGGCCACCAAGTGCCCCAGGCAGGTGACACTTGTGCGGGGGAGCTGACGGATCCAGGCAGCAGCTCCCTGGATCTGCCCTGGATTTGGCAACACTTGTTCTTGTTTTTTCCCAGCTGGAAGGTGCACATGGTCCTTCCCAGGGCTGCTGTGTCCCTGGGATGGATTCCAGGCAGGAATCACAGTGATACTTTGTAGGGAAGGTCCTTGCTGGGGTGGACACAGCCAGGGTTTGTCCCCGGCGTGTCCCGTGGGCTGCAGGGCACAGGAAACAGAACAATTCAGGGGGGTGTCAGCACCTCCAGAACTCTGCTCTGAACTTTGCAATAATTGTGCAATTCCTTGGGAATGGGGTTAAAGCAGGGTGTGATGTGCTGGGACAGCCATGGCCCTGAGTTGGGGTGACATCCTCGAGCTGAGGGGACAGCCCTGAGCTTGGGGACACAGCCCTGAATTGTGGGGACAGCCTGGAGCTGAGGGGACAGCCCTGAGTTGCAGTGACAGCCTTGAGCTGGGGACATGGCCCTAAGTGGGAACACAGCCCTGAGCTTGGGGACACAGCCTGGAGTTGGGGGGACAGCCTTGAGCTGGGGACACAACTCTGGGACACAGCCCTGAGTGGGGACACAGCCCCAGTTTGGGGTGACATCCCCAAGCTGAAGGGACAGCCCTGAACTGGGGGGACACCACCCCGAGCTGGGGGGACATCCCTTAGCTGGGGGGGGACAGCCTTGAGCTGTGGTGACAGCTCCAAACTGGGGGACATCCCCCAGCTGGGGTGACAGCCCTGACCTAGGGGATACAGCCCTCAGCTGGGGGGACATCCCTGAGTTGGGGTGACATCCCTGAGCTAAGGTGACATCCCCAAACTGGGGTGACATCCCCAAACTGGGGTGACAGCCCTGACCTAGGGGACACAGCCCCAAGCTGGGGTGACATCCCCAAACTGGGGTGACATCCCTGAGCTGGGGTGGATAGCCTGACCTAGGGGTCAGAGCCCCAGTCTGATGTGACACCCCCAAACTGGGTGACATCCCCAAGCTGGGATGACATCCCCAGCCTGAGGTGACATCCCCAATCTAGGGTGACATCCCTGAGCTGGGGTGACAGCCTGACCTAGGGGTCAGAGCCCCAGTCTGATGTGACATCCCCACACTGAGGTGACATCCCCAAACTGGGTGACATCCCCAAACTGGGTGACATCCCCATGCTGAGGTGACATCCCCAGCCTGAGGTGACATCCCCAGCCTGAGGTGACATCCCCAGCAGCTCAGCTGCCCCTGTGCCCAGCTGTCCCCATCCTGCAGCCCCACTAACCCAGCCCTGTGGTCCCCTGAGCCCCGTTTGCTCCTCAGCCCGGGCCTTTTGCAGATCTCAGCTCTGCTGGGCTCAGCTCTGTTGATCAGAATCGTTTCCCTGCCCTCGCCCTGCATTCCTCCCGCATCCCACAGCAGCTCTGCCCTCCCGGCCTGCCCTGCAAAACAAGCTCTGGAAAACAGGGTTTTCATCAGGATAAATTTCCTTTCATCCTGTGCCTGCCAGCGGGTTTGCTGCATGGAGGGAAAGTGTGGCTGTTCCTAATCCCCCCCTTAAATCCCCTGCACAGTTGCTGGGATTTAGCATCAGGGCCTGTTAATGCTCCAGGGATCCACATTGTCTCTTTTTGGGGGGGTTTGTTTTCAAGGCCTGATGTGCCTTCCCCAGCGTGGCAGCGAGCAGGATTTCAGCCCAGAGCTGTTCCCTGCCCATCCCAGATGGATAAATCATGGAATTCCAGAATGGTTTGGGTTGGGAGGGACCATAAAACCCATCCAGTGCCACCCCTGCCATGGGCAGGGACACCTTTCACCATCCAACCCAGCCCTGCACACTTTTAGGGATGGGGCAGCCACAGATTCTGTGGGAATTCCATCTCACCCCCCTCACAGCCAGGAATTCCTTCCTAAAAATCCCATTTAAACCTCATTTTCTTTCCAAATCCAAAAGATTGGCTTTACAGAGGGCAACTCCCTCTTTGGAAAAAGAGTTTGAGCAACTTTTCCCCTCCCCTCCCTGGTGGGTGTTTCCCCTCTGGGCCTCTCCAGAGCTGCCTTTTCCTTTGCCACAGTCACTTTTTCCCTTTTCTGTCCAGAGAATTGCACATCTGGGCAAAAAGTCTGTTTCCTGCTGTTTCTAATTTCTGCCTGGTGATAAGAAAGCAAAGCAAAAAACCCTCGGTGGAGAGCCCAACCTAAAAATAGCCTGGGAGTGGGGTCTGAAAGCCACAAGTTTGTTATGACTTCATTTTTATTTTTATATTTTTTTAAAGAAAATTGCCATTCCAGACAGGGTGAATCCAGCTGGGATTGGCCTGTTGCTCCCATCCTCCAGCCCTTGCTCCATCACTGCTGCAGTGAGGAGACAGAAAAAGCTTTGGGGTGAAGCTGAGATGAAATCCCAACACCCCCAGACTCCCAGCAGGACACAAAAAACAGGGAAAAAAATGGAATAACAGGAGGGTTCTGGCTTTTCCAAGCCCCTACTCCAGATGGGATTGTTCCCAAGCAGCATCTTGAGAGAACATTGCTCCCTGTTCCCCCCTGCATTTCCTGGTGATAATAACACACTCCCAAGCAGTGATCCTGCAGCTTTATCCCTATTAAAGGGTCATTCGGGGAAAGTCGGATGGAAATGAGAAATTATTCAGGTCTGCCAAGAGTATTTAACTTTCAAGCAGCTCTTAATTAGAAGCCAGGAGCCATTTACACAACCAGGGAGGTTTTTGCATAAGAATCTGCATATAAAACCCAGCAACTGGGAAGATTTAGGGATTTTTTTTATTTATTTTTTTCCCCCAACTGGCCAAGCAGCACATCCAGGTTGGAGAGCACGAGGCAGGGCCTGGGTTGCAGTCCAGGCTCTCCAAATGTGGCATCAGGAGAGCCATTTCCTCTCCCAGAGCTCCAGTTTTGCCATCTGTAAAACGGAATTTTGGCATTTGGCCCAATTTCCTGCGGTGGCAGCTGGTGTTTGTGAGAGGAGCTTGGCACTGCCAGGTGAGGGAGCTTAGAAAGGCAGAGGAGTCCCTGCACCTGCAGCTCTGGGAGCTGGAGCTGTCCCCAGCCTCCCAAAAATTGGGAACTTTGGGGTGAAAGCAGGACTGAAATACCTCCAGGCTGCTCAGTCCCTGTGCTCTGGGCTGGTTTGGGGATGAATCCTGGTTTTCCTCACTCCTTTTCCTGCCTGGCTGGAGAAATCCCATCTGAGCACCAGGTGAGGGTGGAAAGGCAGAGTCAGTGGCTGCTCCCTGCTGAATTCCACTGGGGAAATCCAGCCCTGAACCCCAAATGGAGCTGGGGGTTGAGGAGCTGCTGTGCTCTTCTACTGGGGTGTCCCTGGGGTCACCTGGGGTGTTCTGGAGTCACCTGGTGTGTCCCTGGCATCAGCTTGTGTGTTCTTGGGGTCTGCTGGTGTGGTCTTGGGATCAACCTGGGTGTTCCTGGGATCAACTGGTGTGTTCCTGAAGTCACCTGGTGTATTCCTGGGATCAACTGGAATGTTCCTGGGATCAACTGGGGTGTTCCTGGGATCAACTGGTGTGTCCCTGGGGTCACCTGGGATGTTCTGGGGTCACCTGGTGTGTCCCTGGGGTCACCTGGGATGTTCTGGGGTCACCTGGGGTGTCCCTGGAGTCACCTGGTGTGTGCCTGGGGTCACCTGGGGTGTCCCTGGAGTCACCTGGTGTATTCCTGGGATCAACTGGGGAGTTCCTGGGGTCAGCTGGGGTGTTCTGGAGTCACCTGGTGTGTGCCTGGCATCAGCTTGTGTGTTCTTGGGGTCTACTGGTGTGTTCTTGGGATCAGCCTGGGTGTTCCTGGGGTCACCTGGAGTGTCCCTGGAGTCACCTGGGGTGTGCCTGGGGTCACCTGGGGTGTCCCTGGGGTCACCTGGTGTATTCCTGGGATCAACTGGAATGTTCCTGGGATCAGCTGGGGTGTCCCTGGGGTCACCTGGGGTGTTCTGGAGTCACCTGGTGTGTTCCTGGAATCAACTGGTTGTCCTTGGGATCACCTGGTGTGTTCCTGGGGGTCAACTGGGATCTTACTGGGGTCTCCTGAGATGTTCCTGGGGATCAGCTGGTGCATTCCTGGCATTCCAGCAGTGCTGGCATGGCTGGGAAATCTCCAACCAACCCCAAAACTCCCCCAACCTCTCTGGTTAATTATTCTCCTGCCTTTTCTGTGCATCCCAAGCCCATTTCTGGAGTTTCTCCTCTCTCCCCTGAGCATCTCCCTTTTCCTTTTTCTTCCCCTCCAGCTGGACAAGGGCAACGTGACCACCCTGAACCTGCCTGGGATTAACTTAGGTGTTCCTGGGATCACCTGGTTGTCCCTGGGATCAACTGGGATGTCCCTGGGATCAACTGGGCTGTTCTTGGGATTAGCTGGTGTGTTCCTGGGGTCACCTGGTGTATTCCTGGGATCAACTGGAATGTTCCTGGTTTCAACTGGGGAGTTCCTGGGATCACCTGGTGTGTTCCTGGGATTCTAACAGTGCTGGCAAATCTCCAACCAACCCCAAAACTCACCCAACCTCAGTTAATTATTCTCCTGCCTCTTCCATGCATCCGCTCCTGTCTCCTCTCATTTCTGGAGTTTCTCCTCTCTCCCCTGAGCATTGCCTTCCTTTTTCTTCCCCTCCAGCTGGACAAGGGCGACGTGACCACCCTGAACCTGTCTGGGATCAGCTTGGGTGTTCTGGGATCACCTGGGGAGTTCCTGGGATCAACTGGGGTGTTCTTGGGATCAGCTGATGTGTTCTGGGATCAACTGGGGTGTTCCTGGGATCACCTAGGGTGTTCTTGGGTAACCTGGTGTGTGCCTGGGATCACCTGGGTTGTTCCTGGAATCACCTGGTGTGTTCCTGGGATTCTAACAGTGCTGGCAAATCTCCAACCAACCCCAAAACTCCCCCAACCTCAGTTAATTATTCTCCTGCCTCTTCCATGCATCCCAAGCCCATTTCTGGAGTTTTTCCTCCCTCCCCTGAGCATCTGCCTTTTCCTTTCTCTTCCCCTCCAGCTGGACAAGGGCGACGTGACCACCCTGAACCTGCCGGCGGGCGCCGGGGGGCACGGCGACGCCGACGGCCCCGTGTGCCTGGACGTGCCCGATGGCACCCCCGACCCTCAGCGCACCAAAGCCGCCATCGAGCACCTGCACCAGAAGATCCTCAAGATCACGGAGCAGATCAAGATCGAGCAGGAGGCGCGGGACGACAACGTGGCCGAGTACCTGAAGCTGGCCAACAACGCCGACAAGCAGCAGGCGTCGCGCATCAAGCAGGTGTTCGAGAAGAAGAACCAGAAGTCGGCGCAGACCATCGCGCAGCTGCACAAGAAGCTGGAGCACTACCACAAGAAGCTGAAGGAGATCGAGCAGAACGGCCCCAGCCGCCAGCCCAAGGATGTTTTCCGGGACATGCACCAAGGGCTGAAGGACGTGGGCGCCAACGTGCGCTCCAGCATCAGCGGCTTCAGCGGCGGCGTGGTGGAGGGCGTCAAGGGGGGGCTCTCGGGGCTCTCGCAGGCCACGCACACGGCCGTGGTGTCCAAGCCGCGCGAGTTCGCCAGCCTGATCCGCAACAAGTTTGGCAGCGCCGACAACATCGCGCACCTGAAGGACACGCTGGACGACGGGCACCCCGAGGAGGCCTCGCGCGCGCTCAGCGGCAGCGCCACGCTGGTGTCCAGCCCCAAGTACGGCAGCGACGACGAGTGCTCCAGCGCCACCTCGGGCTCGGCCGGCGGCAGCAACTCGGGGGCGGGCCCTGGCGGCTTGGGGAGCCCCAAGTCCAACACGCTGGACAGCCACCACAACAACTTCGACACCATCCTAGAGGAGCTGCGCGAGATCAAGGACAGCCAGTCGCACCTGGAGGACTCCATGGAGGACCTGAAGGCCCAGCTGCAGAGGGATTACACCTACATGACCCAGTGCTTGCAGGAGGAGCGATACAGGTAGGGGAGGTGACACCCATGGTGGCTCTTTGGGGACTACAAGCTGCCCTTCTAGCCAAAATACATGGGGAGCTGCAACTCTCCTCACTACCAGACGATCTTGAGAGGTTTGCCCACAAAGACCTGCAGCCCTCCTCACTGCCAGATGATCTTGAGAGGTTTGCCCACAATAAGGGGAGGGTGGCAGGGGCTGGAGGACTCCATGGAGGACCTGAAGGCCCAGCTGCAGAGGGATTACACCTACATGTCCCAATGCTTGCAGGAGGAGTGATACAGGTAGGGCTGGGCAGGTGGCAGGGGAGGTGTCACCTGGAGTGGCTCTTTGGCGACCACAAGCTGCCCTCCTGGCCGAGAGACACGGGGAGCTGCAGCCCTCCTCACTGCCAGATGATCTTGAGAGGTTTTGCCACAACCATAGGAGGGTGGGAGAGGGTTGGAGGACTCCATGGAGGACCTGAAGGCCCAGCTGCAGACCTACATGACCCAGTGCTTGCAGGAGGAATGCTACAGGTAGGGGAGGTGTCACCTGGAGTGGCTCTTTGGGGACCACAAGCTGCCCTTCTAGCCAAAATACATGGGGAGCTGCAGCCCTCCTCACTTTCAGATGATCTTGAGATGTTTGCCCACAACCAGAGGAGGGTGGGAGGGGCTGGGTGGTGTCCCCAGTGCCAGGGGGGGCTCAGGGACATGTCCCAGCCCAGCTGCCCTGTGCAGGTACGAGCGCCTGGAGGAGCAGCTGAACGACCTGACAGAGCTGCACCAGAACGAGATGACCAACCTGAAGCAGGAGCTGGCCAGCATGGAGGAGAAGGTGGCCTACCAGTCCTACGAGAGGGCTCGGGACATCCAGGTAGGGCTGTGGGAGGGCTCAGCCCCCTCTGCTCCCTCCGGGCAGGGGTGAGGGACAGAGCCTGGGCTGGGAAGGAGGGTGGGACAGTGGGATCCCTTCTCCCAGCACCTTCCAGGTGAGGCTCTCCCTGTGCTGCTGTCACAGCAAGAGGAAGGTGACTAAACCATGTCCCCAAAACCAGGGAATCCCATCCTTACAGGAAAGAATTCCTTCCCGAGATCCCCTCTGTCCCTGCCCTCCATCCCCCCTTGTCCTGTCACACCGAGTCCCCTGTGTGTGACCATGGGCTGTGAGAAGCCACGTGTGGGCCAGCACAGCCCCCTTTGAGCCATCCCCCAGCAGAAACCAGAACAAAACCCCCCAGCAGCAGCAGCAAACTGGGGAGAGGCACCAAATCCCTCAGGGGACATGCCTGGAGCTGCTGCCACCACTGTCCCCTGTGATGGTGTTCACAGGGGTCCCAGGATGAGGGAAGAGACAAGGATCTGACCCCATGTTTCAGAAGACTCATTATTTTATGATATATATTATATTAAAACTATACTAAATGAATAGAAGAAAGGATTTCATCAGAAGGCTGGCTAAGAATAGAATAGGAAAGGATGAATAACAAAGGCTTGTGACTCTCAGAGTCCGAGCCAGCTGACTGTGATTGGCCATTAATTAGAAACACCCACGAGACCAATCACAGATGCACCTGTTGCATTCCACAGCAGCAGATAACCATTGCTTACATTTTGTTCCTGAGGCCTCTCAGGAGGAAAAAATCCTAAGAAAATGATTTTTTAGAAAATATCATCTATACAGTGCAGTATATAGTACAGTACATCCCTGGAGCCGCTGCCACCGCTGTCCCCTGGCAGGAGGCCTCAGGGGGGACATCCCTGGAGCCTTTGCCATTGCTGTCCCCTGGCAGGAGGCCTCAGGGGGGACATCCCTGGAGCTGCTGCCATTGCTGTCCCCTGGCAGGAGGCCTCAGGGGGGACATCCCTGGAGCTGCTGCCATTGCTGTCCCCTGGCAGGAGGCCTCAGGGGGGACATCCCTGGAGCCGCTGCCATTGCTGTCCCCTGGCAGGAGGCCTCAGGGGGGACATCCCTGGAGCTGCTGCCACCGCTGTCCCCTGGCAGGAGGCCTCAGGGGGGACATCCCTGGAGCTGCTGCCATTGCTGTCCCCTGGCAGGAGGCCTCAGGGGGGACATCCCTGGAGCCGTTGCCATTGCTGTCCCCTGGCAGGAGGCCTCAGGGGGGACATCCCTGGAGCCGCTGCCATTGCTGTCCCCTGGCAGGAGGCCTCAGCAGGGGGACATCCCTGGAGCTGCTGCCATTGCTGTCCCCTGGCAGGAGGCCTCAGGGGGGACATCCCTGGAGCCCCTGCCACCGCTGTCCCCTGGCAGGAGGCCTCAGGGGGGACATCCCTGGACCCTTTGCCATTGCTGTCCCCTGGCAGGAGGCCGTGGAGTCGTGCCTGACGCGGGTGACCAAGCTGGAGCTGCAGCAGCAGCAGCAGCAGGTGGTGCAGCTGGAGGGGGTGGAGAACGCCAACGCCCGGGCCCTGCTGGGCAAGTTCATCAACGTCATCCTGGCCCTGATGGCCGTGCTGCTCGTCTTCGTCTCCACCATCGCCAACTTCATCACGCCGCTCATGAAGACCCGCATGCGCATCCTCAGCACCGCCCTGCTCGTCCTCTTCCTCTTCTTCCTCTGGAAGCACTGGGACTCCATCAGCTACTTGCTGGAGCACGTGCTGCTCCCCAGCTGATCCCACAGCCCCCCGGGAGTTTTTGTTTCCCGACAAAGGAGAGGGGACACAAAAGGGGGTGAGGGTCCGGAGCCTTCTGGGCTGCGTTCCCGGCCCTCCACGGCAGCCTCTTGGATCTGGGATCCCTCTGGGATGTTTGGGAAGGGTGGGGTGGGGAGCAAGGAGGAGTTTTGGAAGGCACCAGCGATTTCTGGCTTTTTCTAAAAGGTTTTGGGTGGGGTTTTTTTGGTGGTTTTTTGAAGGTCGTGCTGAGGTCCCCGGATAGGAGATCATCTCCAGGGGTCTTCAGTTGGTGGGAAGGATTGAACTGGACCAAAGCTGGCTCTGGGAGAACTTCCAGCAGGCAGAGGAGAGGGGTTCGTTGGGGCAGGAGTTTCCCTTTTGGGCAGGATTTTCCCTTTCAGGCAAAAAGTGACATTTTCCCCTTGGAAAATGCCAAAAGCGGATTTTCCCCTCAGTGGCAAAAAGTCCTGGGATGGAGCGAAAGCAAAGCAGGTGGAGATGGGAGCCAGCAGGGCCACGACAAACAACCACAGCAGGACACACGCGTGCCACCAGCCCGCAGCACAACCCGGCCGCAGCGCGGGGCTGTGACACCGCCCCGATGTCCCCGCTGTCCCCGCAGGGCTGGCACGGCCAGGGCGGTCAGCAGCGGCACAAACCACACCCCCCGCGCTGGCTCCATCTCCTGACCTCCCAACTCTCTGGCTTTTGTCGATCCGATCTCTTCAGGGACTCGTCCAGCCTCTGCCCCGTGTCGTGTGTGCGTGTGCGTGTGTGCGGTTTTTAATTTAATTCCAGACTCTTTGTTTCCATTTGTGAATCGAAGCCGGTGGGGCAGGGCGAGGAGGGGCGGCAGCTGCTCCTCCAGCCCCGCCCCAGAGCACAGCATGCTGTCTCGGATGGTTCTTAAATTATTTCATACCTATATATTTATGTAATATATCTATACACACACATATATATATAAATATATATATATAAAATACCTGCACACTCAGGGCCTCCTCTGGTGCAAACAGCAGCTGCTCCACTCACTTTGAAACCCTCAACCACTCGGCCTCAGGTGAGAATTTGGCCCTGAACATTTCCAGTGGTGATTCCCAGGGCTGGCACAGGACATTTGGGAGGGTTGAGGGTCCCTCTGCCACCTCCTCCGTGCTCCCAGGGCTGAGCCAAGGCCTGCTGTGGCCCCACATTGGGGTCCCTGGGAGGGGATAAAGGTTTGATATCAAAGATAAGGCTCAGCCGAGCCCCAGGGCAGGAGCAGGGCTGTGCCCAGGTGGGATGCACAGGTGGGGACAGGACTGTGACCGTGTTCACAGGGGTTCTTGGATGAGGGAAGAGATGAGGATCTGACTCCATGTTTCAGAAGGCTGATTTATTATTTTATGATATATATTATATTAAAACTATACTAAAAGAATAGAAGAAAGGATTTCCTCAGAAGGCTGGCTAAGAATAGAATAGGAAGGAATGATAACAAAGGCTTGTGGCTTGGACTCTCTGTCTGAGCCAGCTGACTGTGATTGGCCATTAATTAGAAACAACCACATGAGACCAATCCCAGATGCACCTGTTGCATCCCACAGCAGCAGATAATCAATGTTTACACTTTGTTCCTGAGGCCTCTCAGCTTCTCAGGAGGAAAAATCCTAAGGAAAGGATTTTTCAGAAAAGATGTCTGTGACACAGGACAGAGCTCTGTGGAGGTTCCAGAGAAGGAGCAGGGCTGTGCCCAGGTGGGATGCACAGGACAGAGCTCTGTGGGGGCTCCAGGGCAGGAGCAGGGCAGTGCCCAGGTGGGATGCACAGGTAGGGTCAGGACAGAGCTCTGTGAAGGCTCCAGGGCTTGATATCAAATGTTTGATATCAAAGATAAAGGTTTGATATCAAAGATAAGGCTCAGCCGAGTAGGTAGGGACAGGACAGGGCTCTGTGGGGGCTCCAGGGCCATGCCCAGGTGGGATGCACAGGTAGGGACAGGACAGAGCTCTGGAGGCTCCCTGGAGCTCCCGTTGCTGCAGGTGGCACCCAGGCCATGTCCCCTCCGGAGGGAATGGTCGGTCAGTGGTCACCTGAGCAAGGGGGGCCTTGCCCCAGCCTCAGGTGCAGCAGAATTCCCTCCTCTGCCTCCTCCCAGCCAGGTGCATCCCGCACCAGCTCAGCCCTGACCCCACCAAAGGAACAAAACCGTAATAAAATTCCAAAATTCCCTAAACTCGGCTCCATCCCCTGTCGGAGCCCAGCTCGGGAGCCCGGGGGTGCAGCTGCCCCAACCCTGAGAGCACCACGGGCACAGGGAGGGAGGAAATGGGGGAAAAAACCCTCAGTTCTGGGCTGGGGCTGCGGGGAGGGAACTCCGCCAGAAGGGGGAATGCGGGAATGGGATGGATCCTCCGGGAAAGGGATTCCATGGGAAGGGAATGTTAACGGGAAGGGGATGTTCCTGAAGGGAATTCTCCAGGAAGGGGATTCCGCAGGAAGAGGATTCTCTGGGAAGGGGATTCTCCGGGAAAGGAGTTCTCTGGGAAGGGGATTCGGCAGGAGGAGAATTCCCTGATAAGGGGGTTCTCTGGGAAGGAAATGATTCGGGAAGGGAATCCTCTGAGAAAGGGATTCTCTGGGAAGGGGATTCCACGGGAAGGAAATTCCCTGGGAAGGGAATTCTGCGGGAAGGGATTTCTCTGGGGAGGGAATTCTCTGGGAAGAGGATGCTCTGAGAAAGGGAATTAGGGAATTTTCTGGGAAGGGGATGCTCCGGGAACGGAATTCTCTGAGAAAGGGATTCTCTGGGATGGGGATGCTCTGAGAAGGGGATGTTCTGGGAAGGGGATTCTGGGGGATGGAAATGTTCCGGGAAGGGGATTCTCCAGGAAGGGGATGCTCTGAGAAGGGGATTCCGCGGGAAGGGGATTATCCGGGAAGGGCATTCTCCAGGAAGAGGAGACTCTGAGAAAGGATTCCGCGGGAAGGGGATGCTCTGGGAAGGGGATTATCCGGGAAGGGAATGTTCCGGGAATGGGGTTCTCCGGGAAGGGAATGCGGCCCCACGGCCGCAGGGGGGCTCTCTGTCCCCGCCGCCGATCCCGGAGCCGCTCCCGAGCGTTTCCCGTAAGGCCGGGCAGGGGCGGGGGCAGGGGCGGGGGCAGGGGCAGGGCCCAGGCCCAGGGTGGGGTCACTCACCCCAATTAGCGCATTAACCCCTTCCTGCCCGCAGCGCAGCACCAGCGATCCTGACGGCACAGGATGGTTTGGGTTGGAAGGGACCTTAAAGCCCATGCAGTGCCACCAGGGACGGGACAGCTTCTGCTACCCCAGGCCCCATAACCTGGCTTTAAACACTCCCCTGGGCGTGTTCTTCTCTGGGAAATCCATTCCGGGGCCTCACCACCCTCCCAATATCCCATCTGGACCGACCCTCTCCAGTTAAAACTGCTCGTGCCCCTCGTGCTGCCCCACCATCGCCGTGAAGTTTTGTGTGAGCCCTGCCACCCCCTCGCCGCCTGTGACACTTGGGGACATTCACTGCCCAGCCCCTGTGACCTCGGTGGCAGCAGCCAGAGGAGGCCCCAGCGTTGTGGGGATCCCAGATCCCATCCCAGTGGGAATTTCGGGATCTGTCATGGGCAAGGGGAGGTCACTCGTGTCCTGAGCTGGCACAGGGGGCCACTGTCACCGTGCCAGCAGCGGGGACAATTCCTCCACCCTTCCGGGGATGGAGGATGCCAAAATCCCACCCTGTGCATGCCTGAGATGGGCTCAAATATCCAAAATTCCCATTTCTCATCAGGAGGGCAAATATCCCACCCTGTGCATCCCTGGAATGAGCTCAAAGATCCCAACTTCCCATTTCTCCTCAGGAAGGCAGAGTTAACTTTCTGGCATTGAAAACACCAATATAGAAAAAGAGAGATGCTGGAATATCCTGAGCTGGAACAACCCACCAGGATCACTGATCCAGCTCCTGGCCTTGCACAGAACAATCCCAAAATCCCACCCTGTGCATCCCTGAGATGAGCTCAAAGATCCCAACTTCCCATTTCTCCTCAGGAAGGCAGAGTTAAGTTTCTGGCATTGAAAACACCAAGATAGTAAAAGAGAGATGTTGGAATATCCTGAACTGGAACAACCCACCAGGTTGGGACTGCACAGAACAATCCCAAAATCCCACCCTGGCATCCCTGGGAGCGTTTTCCAAACATTCTTGAGGCTCTGAAAGGTTTGGAACAGTGACTATTCCCTGGTCAGGGGGACAATTCCCGCATGGCAGGGACAATTCCCCCACGGCAGGGACAATTCCCGCACGGCAGGGACAATTCCCGCACGGCAGGGACAATTCCCGCACGGACAATTCCTGCATGGCAGGGACAATTGCCCGGCAGGGACAATTCCCACATGGCAGGGACAATTCCTGCATGGCAGGGACAATTCCCGCACGGACAATTCCTGCATGGCAGGGACAATTCCTGCATGGCAGGGACAATTGCCCGGTAGGGACAATTCCTGCATGGCAGGGACAATTCCTGCATGGCAGGGACAATTGCCCGGTAGGGACAATTCCTGCATGGCAGGGACAATTCCCGCCTGGCAGGGACAATTCCCGCACGGACAATTCCCGCACGGCAGGGACAATTCCCCGGCAGGGACAATTCCTGCATGGCAGGGACAATTCCCGCACGGCAGGGACAATTCCCCGGCAGGGACAATTCCCGCCTGGCATGCGCGGCTCGGGGCTCCCTGAGGACTCGCCTTGTCCCGGCGGGGTCAGGGGGGCTCACAAGGGCCCCCTTTGTGCGGGAGAGGTGAAGCTTTGACGTCAGCCCGGCAGGAATTCCTTAATTCCATTCAGGCCTCCCTGCCCGCCGCTAATTGCTGCGCTTTATGTAAGAGCCGCAGCTGCGCTCCCGGACACGGAATGTCCCCAAGGGACACGCGGGGCTGCTGCCACCGGCCACGGGGACACTCGTGTGTGACCGTGTTCACGGGGGCTCTCGGATGAGGGAAGACACGAGAATGTTGACTCCGTGTTTCAGAAAGCTTGATTTATTATTTTATTATATATATTACATTAAAACTATACTAAAAGAATAGGAGAAAAGGTTTCATCAGAAGGCTGGCTAAGAATAGAAAAGAAAGAATTATAACAAAGGTTTGTGTCTCGGACGGAGAGTCTGAGCCAGCTGACTGTGATTGTCCATTAATCAGAAACAACCACACGAGACCAATCACAGATGCACCTGTTGCATTCCACAGCAGCAGATAACCATTGTTTACATTTTGTTCCTGAGGCCTCTCAGCTTCTCAGGAGGAAAAATCCTAAGGAAAGGATTTTCCATAAAGTTGTCTGTGACACTCGTGGGGCTGTGATTCAGCTGCCCCTTGGTGTGGCACACGCAGAGATTGGGGCACCCAGCGGGGACACAGCTCGTGGGGACATCTGGGGACAGCCTGGCACGGCGGGATGTCCCTGTGTGCCCTGTTTGGGGCTGGTTTGCCACATCCGGGGTGCCCAGGTCCTGCAGGGTGGTGCCAGCGCTGTCCCTGTCCCGTGTCACCGCAGGAAATAAGAACTATCCATGGGTCGGGGTCTCAGTAACACAAACTCTCGGGTTTTTGGTTGTTAATTGCTGCCCTGAGATGTGCAGGATGTCTCTGTTTCAGCCAGTGCATCCAAAGAACGAGTCAGAGCTCTTCACTTCACAGTCTTGAGGTTGTTTATTAATTCTTATCTATAAAATTTCCTTTCTGCCCAGCTGAGATCTGCTCAGCAGGGCAGCCACAGGCACTGTGACCTCCCCCGGGGCAGTGTTGTCTTTTTATACTACAAACTATGTATAACATATTTACACTTAATTCCCAATACCCATCACCTGTGTTAGACAGTGAATTTCTATTCTAAATATAACATATTTAGAATTACTTTCCAATACCCATCAGCTATGTTAGACAGTGAGCTTCTATTTTAAATATAACATATTTATAATTACTTTCTAATACCTATCACCTATGTTAGATAGTGCACTTCTACTCTAAACCAATCCCAAAGTGCCAGCATCACTGTGGAAAATGGAGACCATGAAGAAGAAGAAGAAGAAAGGCTGGACATGCCAAAGTTCCTCCATCTTGTCCCCATAACCCCCATACCAAAAATCTACATTTTCAGTTTTTATACTACAAACTATGTATAATATATTTATACTTAATTCCCAATACCCATCACCTATGTTAGACAGTGAGCTTCTACTCTAAACCAATCCCAAAGTGCCAACATCACTGCAGAAAATGGAGACCAAGAAGAAGAAGAAGAAAGGCTGGACATGCCCAAGTTCCTCCATCTTGTCCCCATAACCCCCATACCAAAAATCCCAAATTTTCACCATGTGATCATTTTATTATTACACCATTCAAACCTCTGTGACTTTCAGGTCCTCATACAAAGCTGGTAATTTGCTCCAGGGGTCAAAATCAAATCCCCAGGTGCTCTGGGCTGCGTGCCAGGGTCTGGGGTCCTGGGCAGCTCTGGACGCCCAGAGGGATGCTCTGAGTTCTGACAGAACCAAGCCAGGTGCTGGTTTCTCTCCTGGGGTTGTGTTCCTGTTTCCAGCTGCACAAGCCCTGCACGATAAAATGATGAAATCATGTCCTCACTGCTGGTGGGACCCCCAAAACGTCCCCATGCTGTCCCCCCGGGGATGTCCCTGGAACAGGAGGGACCCAGAGGGGCTCCCTGAGGGGCACCGAGACCCTCACCCCACACTGGGCAGCGTTCCCGAGGAGGAGGAGGAGGATGAAGGGGTTGGGGATTGGGAATGTTGGCAGCCGCGGCTGGGGACACGGCGGTCCCCGCTGTCCCCTCCCTCCCCCGGCGCCGTGGCCGAGCTTAGGCCGTAAGAAGCAGAGCTGGTCCCAAGGGCAGCATTGCTCGCATTCCTGCGCTGTCTCCGGGGGAATTTGCGCCGTTCCACGTGGGAAACGCTCCCTGCCCTGCGGGTCGGCGGCTGCAGGAGACATTTCCGAGCGGAAAGGCTCAAAGCGGCCGGAGCCACGGCGCTGTGACTCACCTGGAGCGGCCAGGGACACCATGGCAGGCGCCAATGCCACCGTGAGCAGTGCCAGTGCCACCACGGTTTGTGCCAGTGCCACCATGACCAGTCCCTGTGCCACTGTGGGCCACCCCCATGTCACTGTGAGCAGTGCCAGTGCCACCACCTGTAGTGCCTGTGCCACCATGATTAGTCCCTGTGCCACTGTGGGCCACCCCCATGTCACTGTGAGCAGTGCCAGTGCCACCACGGTTTGTGCCAGTGCCACCATGACCAGTCCCTGTGCCACTGTGGGCCGTCCCCATGTCACTGTAAGCAGTGCCAGTGCCACCACAGTTTGTGCCAGTGCCACCATGACCAGTCCCTGTGCCACTGTGGGCCGTCCCCATGTCACCGTGAGCAGTGCCAGTGCCACCACCTGTTGTGCCTGTGCCACCTTGACCAGTCCCTGAGCCGCTATGGGCCATCCCTGTGTCACTCTGACTGGTGCCAATGTCACCATGGCAGGTTGCAAATGCCCCTATAGCAAATGCCAATGCCACCATGACCAGTGCCTGTGGCACTGTGGGCCATCCCTATGCCACTGTGAGCAGTGCCAGTGCCACCACGGTTTGTGCCAGTGCCACCATGACCAGTCCCTGTGCCACTGTGGGCCATCCCCATGTCACTGTGAGCAGTGCCAGTGCCACCACCTGTAGTGCCTGTGCCACTTTGACCAGTCCCTGTGCCACTGTGGGCCATCCCTGTGTCACTCTGACCAGTGCCAATGTCACCATGGCAGGTTGCAAATGCCCCTATGGCAAGTGCCAATGCCACTTGCCATGTCACTCTGACCAGTGCCAATGTCACCATGGCTAGTCCCTGTGCCACTGTGGGTCATCCCTGTGTCACTGTGTCACTGTGACCAGTGCCAGTGCCACCTTGACCAGTGCCTGTGTCACTGTGCCACCCCCATTTCACTGTGACCAGAGCCAGTGCCACCACAGTCAGTGCTTGTGCCACCGTGAGCCATCCCTGTGTCACTGTGACGAGTGCCAGTGCCACCATGGCAGGTGCCTGTGCCACTGTGGGCCATCCCCGTTTCACTTTGACAATGACACTGCCACCATGGCCAGTCCCTGTGCCACTGTGGGCCACCCCATGTCACTCTGACCAGTGCCAGTGCCACCACAGTCAGTCCCTGTGTCACTGTGGGCCATCTCTGTGTCACTGTGAGCAGTGCCAGTGCCACCATAGTCAGTGCCTGTGCCACTATGCCACCCCCATTTTGCTGTGACCAGGGCCAGTGCCACCATGGCCAGTCCCTGTGCTACTGTGGGCCACCCCCGTGTCACCTTGAGCAGTATCAGTGCCACCATGGCCACTGTGACCAGTGCCACTGTGGCCATCTCCATGTCACTGTGACCAGTGCCACTGTGGCCATCTCCATGTCACTGTGACCAGTGCCACTGCCACCATGGCCGGTGCCTGTGCCACTCTGGGCCATCCCCTTGTCATTGTGACCAGAGCCAGTGCCACCATGGCCACTCTGACCAGTGCCACTGTGGGCCATACCCTTGTCATTGTGACCGGTGCCAGTGCCACCATGGCCACTGTGACCAGTGCCAGCCCCACAGGGTGACCAGCAGCCCCTTGAGCTGGCCCCCAGCACGAGTCCCACTCGTGGCCCATCCCATCCTTTAATCACAGCTTTAAAAACAAATCCTCGCCTGGCTGTGCGAGGGGGGAGAGGAGAGGCTCGTGGAGGAAAATGAGGAGGAATTTAATTAAGGGCAGTGCCGGGAATGTCTGTCCCACAATAAAGATAAGGAGGATCAATTGCTGCTTCCCGGGATCAAAGCCGGGGCTGGAGGGGAAGCGGGGCTGCGAAGGAGGGGGAGGCAGCGAGGGGAGGGTGGAAAAGAAAAGCAGCAGAGACACAGGGAGATAAGATGAGAGAAATCATTGATGTGATCACGGGGCTCCCCGAGGGCTGGCGGGACTCACGGGGGATGGAGGATGCCAAAATCCCACCCTGTGCATCCCTGGGATGGGCTCAAAGATCCAAACTTCCCATTTCTCCTCAGGATGCCAAAATCCCACCCTGTGCATCCCTGGGATGGGCTCAAATATCCAAACTTCCCATTTCTGCTCAGGAAGGCAAATATCCCACCCTATACATCCCTGGGATGGGCTCAAAGATCCAAACTTCCCGTTTCTCCTCAGGAACACAAATATCAGAGTTAAGGTTCTGGCCTTGAAAACACCAAGATAGAAAAAGAGAGATGCTGGAATATCCTGAGCTGGAACAACCCACCAGGATCACTGATCCAGCTCCCGACCATGCACAAAACAATCCCAAAATCCCACCCTGGCATCCCTGAGATGAGCTGGAATATCCAAATCTCTCATTTCTCCTCAGGAACACAAATATCCCACCTTGTGCATCCCTGGGATGAGCTCAAATATCCAAACTTCCCATTTCTCCTCAGGAAGGCAGAGTTAAGTTTCTGGCATGGAAAACACCAAGATAGAAAAAGAGATGCTGAAATATCCTGAGCTGGAAGAACCCACCAGGTTGGGTCTGCACAGAACAATCCCAAAATCGCACCCTGCACATCCCCGAGAGCATTTCCCAAACATTCCTGGAGCTCTGGAGGTTTTGGAACAGTGACCATTCCCTGAGGAGCCTTTTCAGCGGCACCTCTGTGGGAAGAACCTTTCCCTAAACCCCTCCTGGTCCAGCTCCATCCCTTCCCGGGTCCTGTCACTGTCACAGCGAGCAGAGGTCCCATCTGTCCCTCCGTGCACAGAACAATCCCCAAATCACACCCTGCACATCCCCGAGAGCATTTCCCAAACACTCCTGGAGTTCTGGAGGCTTTGGAACAGTGACCATTCTCTGGGGAGCCTTTCCACTGCCTCTGAAGGAACAACCTTTCCCTAAAACCCACCCTGGCCCAGCTCCATCCCTTCCCGGGTCCTGTCACTGTCACAGAGAGCAGAGATCCCACCTGTCCCACCTCAGCACGGATCCCTGCCCCTCTGAGCCCCGGGAATGCGGGCTGGGACGGCTGTTCCATGGGAATACCGCCCCGCTCCCTTCCCAAGCCCTTCCCACGCGTGCAAAGCAGCCCCGGAGGCCGGCGGGGCTGCCCCCGGCCGGGCAGGGAGGTGGCGCGCCCAGCAGCTGTCCCCGTGCCAGGCTGCCAGCCCGAGCCGGCTCGACCGCTCCGCCCGGCTGCCAACGCGGGCGCGGCCCGAGCCCAGCCCGGCTCCCAGCGCCGCTGCAGGGAATTCCCAGCGGGATCCCAGCCCGGCCCGGCCCGGGGGAGCAGCCCCCGGGTGCTCGGGGAGATGGGGGCCGCCGTTATTCCCATGGAACAGTGACCATCCCAGCCCGCATTCCCGGGCTGAGAGGTGCAGGGATCCGTGCTGAGGTGGGACAGGTGGGATCTCTGCTCGCTGTGACAGTGACAGGACCCGGGAAGGGATGGAGTTGGACCGGAGGGGTTTAGGGAAAGATTCTTTGCACAGAGGCGCTGAAAAGGCTCCCCAGGGAATGGTCACTGTTCCAGTGGGGCGGTATTCCCATGGAACAGCCATCCCAGCCCGCACTACCGGGGCTCAGAGGGGCAGGGATCCGTGCTGAGGTGGGACAGGTGGGATTTCTGCTCACTGTGACAGTGACAGGACCCGGGAAGGGCTGGAGCTGGGCCAGGGTGGGTTTTAGGGAAAGGTTGTTCCTTCAGAGGTGCTGACAAGGCTCCCCAGAGAATGGTCACTGTTCCAGGGGCATATTCCCATGGAACAGCCATCCCACCCTGCATTCCTGGCCCTGAGAGGTGCAGGACTCCATGCTGAGGTTGGGCACAGGGGGACAGATGGGATCTCTGCTCGCTGTGACAGTGACAGGAGCCAGGAAGGGCTGGAGCTGGACCAGGGTGGGTTTAGGGAAAGGTTGTTCCTTCAGAGGTGCTGAAAAGCCTCCTCAGAGGATGGTCACTGTTCCAAAGCCTCCAGAGCTCCAGGAATGTTTGGGAAATGCTCTTGGGGATGTGCAGGGTGCGATTTTGGGATTGTTCTGTGCACGAGGGGCAGATGGGATCTCTGCTCGCTGTGACAGTGACAGGACCTGGGAAGGGCTGGAGCTGGACCAGGGTGGGTTTTAGGGAAAGGTTCTTCCCGCAGAGGCAGTGGAAAGGCTCCTCAGGGAATGGTCACTGTTCCAAAGCCTCCAGAGCTCCAGGAATGTTTGGAAAATTCTCTCAGGGATGCCAGGGTGGGATTTTAGGATTGTTCTGTGCAGTGCTGGGAGCTGGATCAGTGATCCTGGTGGGTTGTTCCAGCTCAGGATATTCCAGCATCTCTCTTTTCCTATCTTGGTGTTTCCAGCTGTGAGCGCTCAGGTGCCTGGAGGTGCCTCACGGGATGGTCAGGAGTGCCAGGTGGGCTTGGCTGGGTACCAACATCCCAAATTGAGGATGCACCAGGCCCAGCCCTTTCCAGAAACCTGTCTGGCTGCTGCTCTGCGTTCCCAGGCAGGCAGATCCGCTGGGAAAGTCACCCTGGCCTGCAGCTCCCTTCCCGTGTGAGACACAGCACGAGCGCTGCCATGGCCATGGAGGTGCCCAGTGAGGCAGAAGCGGCTCTGGGCAGAAGGTTCTGGAACATTCTGCTCCCCCAGGCAGGCTGGCAGCAGCCCCGTGCCCACCTTGGGCAGCCCCAGCCAGGAGGGTCACGGTGTTGGGGTCCCCTTGGGTTTCACTGCACACGGAGCCCTGGGGGTGCCAGCCTGGGCAGCGTGGAGATGGCACCAGGGTGATGGCATGGTCGTGATGCCATTGTGGAGATGGCATGGTGGTGATGGCATCGTGGACATGCCATCATGGAGATGTCATGGCAGTGATGCCATCACAGTGGTGCTATGGTGGTGACAACATCATGGTGATGCCATCATGGTGATGGCATGGCAGTGATGCCATTGTGGAGATGGCATGGTGGCGATGGCATGGCAGTGATGCCATTGTGGAGATGGCATGGTGGCGATGGCATGGCAGTGATGCCATTGTGGTGATGCCATCATGGTGATCCCATGGCAGTGATGCCATCATGGTGATGCCATCATGGTGATCCCATGGCGGTGACACCATCACGGTGGTGCCATGGTGGTGATGCCATGGTGGTGACACCATCATGGAGATGCCATCACGGTGATGCCAAGGCAGTGATGCCATCATGGAGATGCCATCAGGGTGATGCCATCACAGAGATGCCATTGAGGAGATACCACCATGTGGGTGCCATGCCAGTGATGCCATCACAATGACACCATTGCGGTGACACCATCACAGAGATGCCATCATGGTGACACCATCATGAAGATGCCATCATGGAGATGCCATCACAATGCCACAGTGGTGACAGGAGGTGTCCCAACCCTCAGGGCCCCCTGAGTCCCCGCGCTGTCAGGGCTGCTCCCCAGGGATGGGATCAGAGCCGGCGGCTTCTGCAAGCCCAGAATGTCCCAAAGATCAGGATGAGGGGCTGGGGGCAGGAGAAACTCCATGGTCCTGTGGGTCCTTCCAGGGCTGAGTCAGGATTGAACTCCCTGATCCCTGTGGGTCCTTCCAGGGATGTGCTCAGCAGTAACTCCATGGTCCTGTGGGTCCTTCCAGGGCTGGGATCAGGATTTAGCCCCAGCTGGGTCCTTCCAGCTCAGGACATTCCAGGATTTTATGGTTTGTGGCTCCCATCAGCTCATGGCAGGCACGGTGGGGTGGATCCTGCAAGGGATGGGAAGGACAGGAGGTGTCCTGGTGGTCCCACAGACACAGATTTTGCTCCTGCATTGCTGGATCCCCTCTGTCCCATTCCTGCACATCCCACAGGCTCTGGCATGGGCAGAGCTGTCCTGATGGGAGAGATCTTCAGCACCCCAAAAACCATCACCACAGCTCCAGGAGGGCACAGGAGCTCCAGAGTGGCCACCAGTGCTCGGCCAGCAGGTCCCCAGCGGGGTCTGGGTTTGCATTTTTGGCTCAAGTGTGACCCAGCCATTCCTTTTGCTCCAAAAAAAAAATGGGATCAAAGTTTCTGGGCGCCGCTTTCTCCCCCTTGTTTTTTTGAGCTGCTCCAGGCTGCCATTGAATCCCCACTTTCATGTGGGGATTTTTCTCCTTCAGATCTTCAAAGAAATCCAGCAATCAAACAGGAGGTTGTGGAGGCACCTTAAAAAAAATAACTACAAAAAAAAACTACAGAAAAAAAAACACTTTGAAAGAATCAGAGGCAAAGAAACACCTCAGCTTTGTTGTGCTAATTGTTCCGGCACTCAAAGTTCTGACAAAATGTCTCAGAAATCTCCCTGGCTCCGCGCCCACCCTGTGTCAGACACACAAAGAAAGGCTCCAAAACAAAACCCGGGCAA
The DNA here is from genome assembly GCA_024362935.1 of Setophaga petechia. Classification (NCBI taxonomy): domain Eukaryota; kingdom Metazoa; phylum Chordata; class Aves; order Passeriformes; family Parulidae; genus Setophaga; species Setophaga petechia. The sequence continues at coordinate 252,128 of JANCRA010000160.1, forward strand.
GGGAGGAAAACCGACCCGGGGAGATTCCGACAGGAAGGAACAATCCCAGTGTCGCTGAAGGACACGAAAGAACACAAGCTCACACTGCTGCTCTCAAGGTGAAGGAAAAAGGGAAGTTTATTTTCTGACTCCAACATTTATAGTTTTCTAAGAGTGACAGAGGATTGGAGGGTGACAGTGCCACTGGACAAACCAACAGTGTCCATCAACTTTCTGTTCTTCCATCAAGGAATGCAAAACAATGAGTTATTTACAGAAAGCGTGTGAGAAAGTTCACTACGAGAATGTCAACATCAGAAGGCTTAGAAAATCTGAAAAAATCAGGGTGACAACCCAGGGCTCCAGAGAAGGAGCTCGGCCGCGGCCACAGGGAGGTGACACCCAAATTCCAGAGCTCTGGGGGCATCCCTGAGCTGCTCTGGGGGTCATTAGCAGCCACTGGTTAATGAGCATGGCCTCCATGCCATGTTAATGAGTTAATGAGTTAATGAGCACGGCCTCCATGCCATGTCCCTCATATCTTCCCCTCCAAGTCGTGTCTTCCTCCTTGACTTCTCCCCCTGCTTTTGCAACATCTGTGAGCTTGGTTTTGGCCTCTTTTGGTCCTTTCCACTGCACCTGATATAATCCCGGGACATTTCCTTGTAGTCACTCAATTTCCCATTTTTTTCCCCTTCCCAGTGGTTCTGGGGCGCTCCATCCCCATCCCCACCTGCATTCCTGACCCCAGTGAGATGTGGGCCACCTTTGACCACTGCTGTCCCTGTGGTCACCCCAATGTCCCCCCGAGCCCGCCGTGGTCCCCATCCCATGGAAGGGCAACTGGAGCCGAGATTCCCGCACAGGCCCGGGCAGGAGCCGGGGCTGACTCAGGGCCCCCGGGGGCATCCCTGAGCTGCTCTGGGGGTCATTAACAGTCACCAGTTAATGAGCACGGCCTCCATGTCATGTTAATGAGTTAATGAGCACGGCCTCCATGCCATGTCCCTCATATCTTCCCCTCCAAGTTGTGTCTTCCTCCTTGACTTTTCCCTCTGCTTTTGCAACATCTGTGAGCTTGGGTTTGGCCTCTTTTACTCCTTTGCACTGCACCTGATATAATCCCGGGCCATTTTCTTGCAGTCACTCAATTTCCCAAAATTTTTCCCCTTCCCAGCGGTTCTGGGGTGCTCCAGCCACATCCCCACCTGCATTCCTGACCCCAGTGAGATGTGGGCCACCTTTGGCCACCGCTGTCCCTGGGGTCACCCCAATGTCCCCCCGAACCCGCAGTGCTCCCCATCCCAAGGAAGGGCAACTGGAGCCGAGATTCTCGCACAGGCCCGGGCAGGAGCCGGGGCTGACTCAGGGCCCCCGGGGGCATCCCTGAGCTGCTCTGGGGGTCATTAACAGTCACCAGTTAATGAGCACGGCCTCCATGTCATGTTAATGAGTTAATGAGCACGGCCTCCATGCCATGTCCCTCATATCTTCCCCTCCAAGTTGTGTCTTCCTCCTTGACTTTTCCCTCTGCTTTTGCAACATCTCTGAGCTTGGGTTTGGCCTGTTTTGGTCCTTTGCACTGCACCTGATATAATCCCGGGCCATTTCCTTGTAGTCACTCAATTTCCCAAAATTTTTCCCTTCCCAGAAGTTCTGGGGCTCTCCATCCCCATCCCCACCTGCATTCCTGACCCCAGTGGGATGTGGGCCACCTTTGGCGACCGCTGTCCCTGGGGTCACCCCAATGTCCCCCCGAGCCCGCAGTGCTCCCCATCCCAAAGCAGGGCTGGCTGGAGCCGGGATTCCCGCAGGGATTCCCGCACAGGCCCGGGCAGGAACCGGAGCCGGGGCTGACTCAGGGCCCCCGGGGCCAGGGGAGCGCCCAGAGCTCGGCTCTGCCGGGAAAAGCTCGGCCGGGAGCGGCTGGGAGTGGTGCAGGAGCTGCTCTGCTCCCCCAGCCTGCTCACGGCTGCTCCCAACCCAAAATTCCCTTTTCCCCCCTTTTCCCCCTTCTCAGGGCGCTGCAGCTGCTCAGGGGGATGTGGATCCCAAAGCAGCCCCCGGGTGAGGGGGGATCCAAGCCTCAGACAAGTCACCCACACCAGGATTCCCATGAAAAATCTTTGGGAATGCCCAATTCCCATGGGTGAAAGTCCCCACACCTGTCCTTTGGCGATGGTTGCAGCCCCAAACCAGTGGGAAGCACCAATTTCCCCCAGGACCGGCAGGAGAGGGATCCAGGATGGAGAATCCCTTGGGATTACCCCAGGAAAACCTGGATCAGTGGATACAATCCCACAGGAGGTGCTGAAGCTGCTCCCCCAGCCTGCTCCCCACAAAATTCCCTTTTTTCCCCTTTTTTCCCCTTTCTCAGGGAGCTGCCGCTGCTCGGGGATGTGGATCCCAAAGCAGCCCCGGGTGAGGGGGGATCCAAGCCTCAGACACGTCACCCACCTCAGCATTCCCATGAAAAATCTTTGGGAATGCCCAATTCCCATGGCTGGAAGTCCCCACACCTGTCCTTTGGCGATGGTTGCAGCCCCAAACCAGTGGGAAGCACCAATTTCCCCCAGGACCGGCAGGAGAAGAGTCCAGGCTGGAGAATCCCTTGGGATTATCCCAGGAAAACCTGGATCAGTGGATCTAAAACCACAGTGGGATCTGGGTTTGCATTTTTGGCTCAGGTGTGACCCAGCCATTTCTTGTGCTCCAAAAGAAAATGGGATCAGCGTTTCTGGCCGCCACTTTCTCCCCCTTTTTTGGGCTGCTCCAGGCTGCCACTGAATCCCAACTTTCATGTGGGGATTTCTCTCCTTCCTCCAGGACAATTCATCTCCCGCATTCCAGGATTCCAGCCCCGCTCCCACACCCTGCAGGGCAGCAAACGCCGCGTTTGGGGCTGAGGTCACCCCTCAAAAATGACATTTTCTCATCAAAACGCGGCTGAGGTCATTCCCAAAGCGCCGCGGGGCGGGCGGGGGCTGCGGGAATTGCCCGACCTGGGATGAAAGAGCCGCCGATGATGGTGGGGGGCTGCCAGGGGGGCTCGGAGGCGGCGGCAATCACGGCTGGGATGAAAGCGGCGTTTCCAGGGGCTGCCGGGGGAATTCGGCGCTGCCGCGGTGTCCCCGGGCTCCGGTGTCGCTGTCACCGCCTGGTCCCAGGGCTCTTCCCACCCTTCCCAGGCTGTGCCCGGGACAAGGGACTCGGAGAGGTCCCGGGGAGATGTCACAGCTCAGGTTGGGCTGAACTGGCCATGAAAGTGGGACGAGATCTGGTGTCACCAGCTCCAAAAACAGCACACGGGGAGGTTTTCCTGAAAGCCCGGATGAAACAGGGCTGAAGCATCCCGGGATGCTCCAACAGCAAGCCCAGAAAGGACCCTCTGCTCCACGCCTGGCCCCAAACCAGTGCGTGGGGATGTTTTCTCACAAATAATGGATGAAATGGGGCCAGAACATCCTGGGATGCTCCAACAACAAACCTAAAAAGGACTTTTTGCTCAGTGCCAGGTTCATCCCATGGATCCCATCCCATGGATCCCATCCCATCCCATCCCATGGATCTCATACTATGGATCCCATCCCATCCCATGTATCCCATCCCATCCCATCCCATCCCATCCCATGGATCCCATTCCATGGATCCCATCCCATCCCATCCCATCCTATCCCATCCTATGGATCCCGTCCCACCTCATCCCATCCCATGGATCTCATCCCATGGATCCCATCCCATCCCATGGATCCCATTCCATGGATCCCATCCCATCCCATCCCATCCCATCCTATGGATCCTGTCCCATCCCATCCCATCCCATCCCATCCCATCCCATCCCATCCCATCCCATCCCATCCCATGGATCTCATACCATGGATCCCATGCCATCCCATCCCATCCTATCCTATCCCATGGATCCCATCCCATCCCATTGATCTCATCCCATCCCATGGATCCCATCCCACCCCATCCCATGGATCTCATCCTATGGATCCCATGCCATCCCATCCCATCCCCTGGATCCCATCCCATCCCATGGATCCTACCCCATGGATCCCATCCCATGGATCCCGTCCCATCCCATCCCATCCCATCCCATGGATCCCATCCCATCCCATGGATCCCATCCCACCCCATCCCACCCCATGGATCCCACCCCAGCCCTGCAGCACCCCGAGGCACCGGGACTTTGCCCGGGCTCAGCCCTGGGAGCCGCTTTAAGGCTCTGGAATTCCTGCGAGGCTCGGGAAGCACGCGGGGAATGCGCGGCGGGGGGCCGAGCGCGGTGACCCCCCCTGCCGGGACACAGGGACACAGGGTGGCATTCCGGGCATGCCCTGCCACCCTGTGACCCCCCCCCTTCCAGGACACAGGGACACAGGGTGGCATTCCGGGCATGCCCTGCCACCCTGTGACCCCCCCTGCCACCCTGTGACCCCCCCTGCAGGGACACAAGGTGGCATTCCGGCCATGCCCTGCCACCCTGTGACCCCCCCTGCCACCCCTGCCAGGACACAGGGACACAAGGTGGCATTCCAGCCATGCCCTGCCACCCTGTGACGCCCCTGCCACCCTGTGACCACCCCCCTGCCACCCCTGCCAGGACACAGGGTGGCATTCCAGCCATGCCCTGCCACCCTGTCCCCGCTGCTCGGGCCGGGGGAGGAGGCACAAACGGCTCCGGTGAGCCTGGCTGGGCACGGGGATGGGCACGGAGCAGCCGAATGGGTTTCCATGCCCAGGGGCAGAAGGGGAAGGGTGGAGAGGCAGCTCCTGCCACAAAAACGCCGGGATTTCCCCCAAATTCAAACCCACGGAGGTTCAGGGATGTGGGAGGGGTTTGGAGAGGAAAGGAAGGATCCTGATCCCCACGGTCCTGCCTCCATCACAGCTTTCCTTAAATTTTGCATCTGCTCAGCCTTAAAATTCCCCATCCCTACATCAGGGACGTGAGAGGGGTTTGGGAGCGGGGATGGGACAGGTGGGCTGCCCACATTGGGCTCCTCATCACAATTTCCCCTAAATTTTGGGCTCTGTTTGTCCATCAACTGCTCAGCCTTAAAATCCACATTTCCCATCCCTGCATCAGGGATGTGAGAGGGGTTTGGGAGAAGGGATGGGGCTGGGAGGCTGCTCATGGTGGGGAGGAGAGAAGGGATCTTGATCCCCACTGTCCTGCTTCCATCACAGATTTCCCTAAATTTTGGGCTCGGTTTGTCCAGCAGCTGCTCAGCCTTAAAATCTGGATTTCCCAACCTTACATCAGGGATGTGAGAGGGGTTTGGGAGCAGGGCTGGGACAGGGGGGCTGCCCACATTGGGCTCCTCATCACAACTTCCCCTAAATTTTGGGCTCTGTTCGTCCAGCAGCTGCTCAGCTTTAATAAAATCCACATTTCCCACTCCTGGGGGTGCTGAGCCCCCACAGCAGCGACGTGTCCAGCCCCAGTTCAGCACCAGTTCAACCCAGTTTGAGGAGGGGCTGAGCACACAGAGGGGTTGGACCCTGCAGGGCGTGTCTGAGCCCACCCACCCTCACCTGGGCTGGAGCAGGGATACAGGGACACAGGGACACAGGGACACAGGGACAGGGACAGGGACACAGGGACAGGGACATAGGGACAGGGACATAGGGACAGCCCCATCCCAGCAGGAAAAGGACAGGGACACAGGGACAGGGACACAGAGACACAGGGACACAGGGACAGGGACACAGGGACAGGGACACAGGGACACAGGGACACAGGGACACAGGGACAGCCCCATCCCAGCAGGAAAGGGACAGGGACACAGGGACAGGGACACAGGGACACAGGGACACAGGGACAGGGACAGGGACACAGGGACACAGACAGGGACAGGGAAACAGGGACAGCCCCATCCCAACAGGAAAGGGACAGGGACACAGGGACACAGACAGGGACACAGGGACACAGGGACAGCCTCATCCCAACAGGAAGGGGACTGGGACAGGGACACAGGGACAGGGACACAGGGACAGGGACAGGGACACAGGGACACAGGGACTGGGACAGGGACACAGGGACAGGGACACAGGGACACAGGGACATGGACACAGGGACAGGGACAGGGACACAGGGACAGGGACAGCAGCCCCTCCCTCACCCCAGCAATCACAGTGACAACTCAGCTTTACCGTTTGCTTTAATTTAATGTTTTTCTCCAGCCCGAGCTGTAGGAAGGAGGGAGAACACAACAGCCTCCCCCCGAGAGGGGAGAGGGCAGCGAGCACTCGTGGCAGCAGTGCAAGGGAGCCGAGTGTGACACAAGGACACGGCCACCTCCCCAGAAACAGCCCTGCACGGCCTCTGTGCAGCCAGACACACCCCGTGCTGCTGCCCTCCACACCAGCCTGGGCAAAGGCAAGAAATCAATAAATAAAGTCACGGTGCCTCACCACAGGCACCTTTTTTATATTTTTTTTTCTTTTTTTTCTCTTTTTTTTTTCCACATTACAATGAGAGATGTTGGCATCACAGCATTTCCCAGCCTGGGCTTTTGGCCACATGCAGTTTCTCAGCGCTCAGGAGAGGGCAGAGCCGTGGCCTGGGTGCCCCCAGCACCTTCCTGAAGCCCACGGGCAGCACCTTGGAGCCCTCCCCAGCACCCTGCTACATCTGCAGCTTGTTTGAGGTATATCACCCACCCCTCCTTTACCTTGTGCAGCCAAAAAACAGTGCAAAAAAACCCCCAAATCCCCCCCGACCCCTTGCTTTCACCCCCCGTGATGAGATGAGCCTGTTTGAGAGGGAAGGACGGCAGCGAAGACCCCCGGGACCCCCCAGCCCCTCCCTGGGGACAACTTCGGGGGTTTTGGTCCATTAAATGTCCTGGCCCTGGGGCATGCCCTGCCCCGAGGCTGCCAAATCAATCCTGGGTGTGGATCAGCAGCACCGGCAGCCCTGGGGAGGGAGGAAGGAAGGGAGGGAAGGAAGGAAAGAAGGGAGGAAGGAAGGGAGGGAAAGAGGGAGGGAGGCTCAGCAACCTCCCCAAAATGCACCACCCCAGGGCAGCCCTGTGGGGAGGGGAGGAAGGAAAGGAAGAGAGAAAGAAAAAGAGAAAGAAGAGAGAAAAAAGAGAGAAAGAGAGAGAAAGAGAGAGAGAAAGAGAAAAAGAAAGAGCGAAAGAAAAAGAGAGAAAGAAAGAGAAGAAAGAAAGAGGAGAGAAAGAGAAAGAAAGAGAAGAGAGAGAGGGAGAGAGGGAGAGAGGGAAAGAAAGAGAGAAAGAGAGAAAGAAAGAAAGGAAAGAAAGAAAGGAAAGAAAGAAAGGAAAGAAAGAAAGGAAAGAAAGAAGGAAAGAAAGAAAGGAAAGAAAGAAAGAAAGGAAGGAAAGAAAGAAAGGAAAGAAAGAAAAAGAAAGAAGAGAAAGAAAGAAAGAAAGAAAGAAAGAAAGAAAGAAAGAAAGAAAGAAAGAAAGAAAGAAAGAAAGAAAGAAAGAAAGAAAGAAAGAAAGAAAGAAAGAAAGAAAGAAAGAAAGAAAGAAAGAAAGAGAAAGAAAGAAAGAAAGAAGAAAGAAGAAAGAAAGAAAGAAAGAAAGAAAGAAAGAAAGAAAGAAAGAAAGAAAGAAAGAAAGAAGAAAGAGAGAGAGGAGGGAAGGAAAGGAGGGAAAGAGGCTCATCCCCCCTCCCCAAATGCACCCCCGGAGCAGCCCTGGGGAGGGCGGTGTGCTCAGCTCAGCTTCCCCCCGACGGCCACAGCTCGCCGGTAGAGCTCGGTGCCGCTGTCGCACCCCCGCCAGCGACGCGCTGCTCCCCGCCAAGGGGCTGCGGCAGTGCGTGACCGTCCCAGCGCCGCAGCCGCCGCCCTTCCTCCCGCTCCTTCTCCTCCTCCAGCCGCAGCAGGCTCTCGGCCGAGGCGCAGCCCCGCATGGCGGCCCCCGGGGGCGCGGCGGGGCGGGCAGCTCCAGCTGCTCGAAGACTCCGTGGACAGGATGCTGTCCTCGCTGACGGCGCTGCCGGGCCGGGCGCGGGGGCCCTGCGGCAGCGACACCTCCGCAAAAGCCCCGAAACCGCTCTCGAGGGGGGGCCCGGGGGGCTCGGCGCCGCCCTCCCGGGGAGGAGAATTTGCCGTTGTGCTTGAGGATTCCTTTCCTGCGCGCCGGCAGCCCCGGGCCGGGCAGGGCTCGGCGAACACGGGCCCGTCCAGGTCCAAGCTCCCCGCGTCCAGAACGTCCCCGGACTCGCTGCACTCCAGGGACGAGTAATAGCCCGACTCCCTGGCCGAGGGTTTCTTCAGGATTCCCTTCCTGGGCGCTGCCGCCGCCGCTCCAGGGGGGCTGCAGGAGCCGGGACAGCCCCGCGGGGGGACCCTCCCCATCCTCCCCGGGGCCGGGCACCTTCTGCTGCTCCACAGAGTTCCTCTTCTTCAGGATGCCCTTGGGCGCTTGAGGACGGACTTGGAGGGGTTCTCGGGGCCCGGGGGCACCTCCTGAAGGGCGTGCGAGATGTCGTTCTCCTTCTTGGACTTCTTGAGGGAGCGCTGGCGCTCCAGGGCCGCGCCGGGCAGGTGCTGCTTGAGGAAGCAGCGCACCTTGGAGCCGTTCTCCAGCAGGGGCGCGAGGAGCGGCGCAGCCACTCGGCACCGAGGCCAGCGGGGATTCGCTGTCCCGCTGCAGCTCCTCCTGCTCGCCCAGGGGCGTTCTGTAGCCCCAGTTGACCCACCAGTGCGTGGCGATGTCCTCGATGGTGCGCGGCGCTCGGGGTTCACCATCAGCATCCAGCGGATCAGCCCGCAGGCGTCTGCGGGAGGGACAGGAGGGGACACGGGGAGGGGACAGGTCAGGCACGGCAGGGGACACGGGAAGGGACAGGAGGGGATACGGGGAAGGAACAGGTCAGGCACGGGAGGGGACACGGGGAAGGGACGGGTCAGGCATGGGAGGGGACACAGGGAAGGGACAGGAGGGGACACGGGGAAGGACAGGAGGGGACACAGGGAGGGACAGGTCAGGCACGGCAGGGGACATGGGGAAGGACAGGAGGGGACACAGGGAGGGACAGGAGGGGACACGGGAAGGGACAGGTCAGGCACAGGAGAGGACAGGTCAGGCACAGGAGAGGACACGGGGAAGGACAGGAGGGGACATGGGGAGGGACAGGTCAGGCACAGGAGGGGGACACAGGGAAGAGACAGGTGAGGCATGGGAGGGGACACAGGGAAGGGACAGGAGGGGACACGGGGAAGGGGACAGGACGGGACACGAGAGGAAGGGACAGGAGGGGACACGGGGAAGGGCAGGTCAGGCACAGAAGGGGACACAGGGACGGACAGGAGGGACAGGAGGGGACAGGGAGAAGGGAGAGGTCAAGGCACAGGAGGGGACACGGGGGAAGAGACAGGAGAGGACACGAGGAAGGGACAGGAGGGGACACAGGGAAGGGACAGGAGGGGACACGGGGGAAAGGGCAGGTCAGGCACAGGAGGGGACAGGTCATGTACGGGAGGTGAGATGAGGAAGGGAAAGGTCAGGCACAGGACACGGGGCACAGGAGGGTACACAGGGAAGGGGGACACACAGGGGGACGGGGGTGTCCCTACCTGAGAGCTTGGTGGGCTCCCGGTAGTCCCCCACTCGTGATCTGCTTGACCAGAGTTTTGTAGTCGTGGCCATCAAAGGGCATGGTGCCGTGCACCAGGATGTAGAGCAGGACACCCAGGGACCAGCTGTCCACCTGAGAAAGGGACACAGGAGCCTGGAGGGGACAGCAGGACCGGGCTGTCCTGGTCCCCACCCCCACCAGGGTCCCATCAGGACTCTCAGGATGGCAGCAGCCCCAGGGAAGGGATTGAGTGTGGGGCAGCACCCCAGCACACCCCAGCAACCCCACAGTGCCGGGCTCAGGGGGTCCCATTACCCCAAAATCCAGTGAGAAACCCCCAGAGCCATCCCCACACCCCCGCAGGGAGGCAGAACCCACCTCGGGGCCCTTGTAGGGGCGCCCGTTGATGATCTCGGGGGACGCGTACAGGGGGCTGCCGCAGTACGTCTGCAGCAGCTTGTCCTGCTGGAACACGTTGGACAGCCGAAATCTGCGATCTGGGGGGCAAATACAGCTGTGAGCCAGCAGCAAGGGCCCCAGAGACTCCTTTCCCCCAAAGCCCCCTTTTCCCAAGTTCCCCTTTCCCAAGTTCTTCTTTGCCAAAGACCCCATTACCCAAAGTTCCCTTTTCCAAAGTCCCCTTTCCTAAAGTCCTTTTTCCCCAAAGCCCCCCTTTCTCAAAGCCCCCTTTTCCCCCAAGTTCCTCCTTCCCCAAGTTCCCCCTTTTTTCCAAAGTCCCCTTTCCTAAAGTCTTCTTTCCCAAAGCTCCCTTTTCCAAAGCCCCCTTTCCCCCAAAGTTCCCCTTTCGCAAAGTTCCCTTCCCCAAATCCTCTTTCCCAAGTTCTCCTTTCCCAAGCCCCCTTTCTTAAATCCCCTTTACCAAGTTCCCCCTTTCCCAAAGCTCCCTTTCCAAAGTTCCCCTTCTCCAAAGTCCCCTTCCCTAAGTTCCTCTTTGCCAAAATCTCCTTTCCCAAGTTCCCTTTTCCCAAGTTCTGCTTTCCCAAAACTCCCTTTCCTCAAGTTTCCTTTCCCAAGTTCCTCTTTCCCAAAGCCCCCTTTCCCAAGTTCTCCCTTTTCCAAAGCCCCCTTTGCCCAAGTTCTCTTTCCCCAAGTTCCCTTTCCCAAGTTCCCCTTTCCCAAAGCCCCTTTTCCTAAAGCCTCCTTTCCCAAAACCCTCTTTCCCAAGTTCTCCTTTCCCAAGTTCCCCTTCCCCAAAGCCCCCTTTACCAAGTTCCCAAGTTCCCCTTTCCCAAGTTCCCCTTTCCCTAAGCTCCCTTTCCCGAGTTCCCCTTTCCCAAGTTCCCCAAGGCTCAAAGTTCCCCTGGAGCTCTCCAGGGATGACCCTGCTCCAAACCAGGGCTGCCCTTGGTTCTGAATGCCCTCAGCCTGGTCCTCCACCCCTGAGCTCGCTCCTGCTGCTCTCTGCCTCCCAAAAATGTCACTTCAGGAGCTGCCCTGCGGCGCTGGCAGCGGGAGCAGAGAGGGAAGGAGAGGCTGGAAGCGCTTCCAGGCTCTCCTCCAGCTCATTCCCAGCCACCCCAGGCTGCAGCGGTCCCCACCTCGCCCAGGTGCTCATTATCCTCATTAGAGCTGTCACCTCCCAGCCAGCAGGAGCTTCCCTGGCTGCCCTCGAGCTGCCAATTACTAAATTATCCCTGGTGGAGATAAACCCCGTTATCAGTGACTGCGGGGATGCCCACGCCAGGCCTGGGAGAAATCACCCCTGGGGGAGCTGGGATTTCCTGGCTGGCACACACAGAAAACAGGAAAAGAGCCAGTGCTGATCTGGGCACTCAGAATTTGCCATTCTCATCCAGCCAGTGCTGATCTGGGCACTCAGAATTTGCCATTCTCATCCAGCCAGTGCTGATCTGGGTGCTCAGAATTTGAGAATTTGCCTTTCTTATCCAGCCAGTGCTGATCTGGGCACTCAGAATTTGCCCTTCTCATCCAGCCAGTGCTGATCTGGGTGCTCAGAATTTGAGAATTTGTCTTTCTCATCCAGCCAGTGCTGATCTGGGCACTCAGAATTTGCCCTTCTCACCCAGCTGATCTGGGCACTCAGAATTTGAGAATTTGCTCTTCTGATCCACCTGATCTGAGCACTCAGAATTTGAGAATTTGCCCTTCTGATCCACCTGATCTGAGCACTCAGAATTTGGGAATTTGCCCTTCTCATTCAGCTGATTTAGGCACTCAGAATTTGCCCTTCTCGTCCAGCCAGCGCTGATCTGGGCGCTCAGACTTTGCCCTCTTATCAGCAGATAAGATCTGCTAGAGCCAATATCATTTATGGCTCCACCACATCTGCCAGGCTCTGCCAGCTCTCCACAGCGTTCCAGGGGGTGCCAGAGCTCAGTGCCCCGAGGGGACTGAAGCCCTGTGGGCACCTCCAGGCTGGGTGGCACCCCAGGCCCCTCCTCACCTTGATGTTGCCGTTGGCATCCAGCAGGATGTTCTCCAGCTTCAGGTCCCGGTGCACGATCCCGTTCTGCGGGAAGAGAAGGGGTTAATCCGGGCAGGGTTGGAGGCAGGGGAAGTCCTGGAGGTCACTGCCGGGCAGGGCAGGGCAAACAGGAGCCACAAACAGCCCGGGCGTGGCCCTGGCATGGGTGGCCCAGCCTGGGTGGCACCAGCTGGGCAGCGGGAGCAGGGAGGCGCCTGCACCTCCTCCATTGTCACCAGCTGTGCCAGCACGCAGTGCCAGCCCCACCTGGGCACAGCTCCTGCTTGGGCAGGGCCTGCTGTGCCCAGCTGAGCCAGGTCCTGATCTGGTTTGGGGTCAGGAGCTGCTCTGTCACCCCCTGGTCACACCGAGGGCTGGGGCACAGACTTGGAGGGTCCTACAGAGTGACCCTCGGGCTGGAGGGTCCTGCCAGGGCTTCATCTGCAGCTCCAGGAGGGTCCTGCCAGGGCATCACCCACAGCCTGAGGAGGGTCCTGCCAGGGCTTCATCTGCAGCCCCAGGAGGGTCCTGCCAGGGCATCACCCATACCCTGAGGAGGGTCCTGCCAGGGCATCACCCACACCCTGAGGAGGATCCTGCCAGGGCATCACCCACACTAGGGAGAGTGCTGCCACGGCATCACCCATACCCTGAGGAGGGTCCTGCCAGGGCATCACCCATACCCTGAGGAGGATCCTGCCAGGGTTCCATCCACAGCTGCGGGAGGGTCCTGCCAGGGCATTACCCACACACAGGGAGGGTCCTGCCAGGGCTCCAGCCACAGCTGCAGGAGGGTCCTGTCAGGGCTTCATCTGCAGCCCCAGAAGGGTCCTGCCAGGGCATCACCCACACCCTGAGGGCTGCCACATCCTGCCAGGGCTCCAGCCACAGCTGCAGGACGGTCCTGCCAGGGCATCACCCACACACAGGGAGGGTCCTGCCAGGGCATCACCCTCAGCCCCAGGAGGGTCCTGCAGCTTCACAGTCCCGCCAGGAACAGGACAGGTGACCCAAACACGCCAGGTGACCCAGGCTTGGTTTCCAGCCCCGAGGGCAGCTCTGGGCGTCTCTGTCTGCTCGGGAGGGAGGGGAGGTGACAATGCCAGGCCGGGTTGGGAGGGGAGGTGACAATGCCAGGCCGGGTTAGTCACCCACACACCAGGAGCCAGGGCCAGGAGCTCCCAAAAGCTGCCGGGGCACTGCCACACCCTCGGGACTGCAGGCAGGACCAGCCCTTGTGTGGGGAAGGTGGAGAGCCACGAGATCCTCTCAGCTCCCGTGGGGCTGCAGGGAGGAGAGCTGGGGAGCACATCCAGCCAGGAAAACATCGGGAGGACGGCTCGGGAGCCCATCCCACCCAGAAAACATCAGCAGGAGGGTTCAGGAGCCCATCCCACCCGGAAAACATCAGGAATCCATCAGCAGGAGGGTTCAGGAGCCCATCCAGCCAGGAAAACATCAGGAGGACGGCTCGGGAGCCCATCCAGCCCAGAATCCATTGGGAGGAGCACTCAGGAACCCATGCAGCTGGGAAATCATCAGGAATCCATCAGCAGGAGGGTTCAGGAGCCCACCCAGCCACTCTCCCACCAGGAATCCATCAGGAGAAGGGCTCAGGAGCCCATCCAGCCCAGAATCCATTGAGAGGAGCACCCAGGAGCCCATCCAGCTGGGAAACCATCAGGAGGAGGGCTCAGGAGCCCATCCAACCAGGAAAACATCGGGAAACCCTTGGGAGGAGCACTCAGGAGCCCATCCAGCTGGGAAACCATTGGGAATCCATCAGGAGGAGGGCTCAGGAGCTCATCCAGCCCAGAATCCATCAGGAGGAGCACCCAGGAGCCCATCCCACCAGGAAACCATCAGGAATCCATCAGGAGGAGCACCCAGGAGCCCATCCAGCTGGGAAACCATCAGGAGTCCATCGGGAGGAGGGCTCAGGAGCCCATCCAGCCACTCTCCCACCAGGAAACCCTCAGGAAGCCCCGGGCAGAGCAGTGCCACTCTGTGGCATTGGTGCCACCCACCTTGTGGCAGTGCCACCCACCCTGTGGCATTGGTGCCACCCACCTTGTGGCAGTGCCACCCACCTTGTGGCAGTGCCACCCACCCTGTGGCATTGGTGCCACCCACCCTGTGGCATTGGTGCCACCCACCTTGTGGCAGTGTCACCAACCCTGTGGCGGTGCCACCCACCTTGTGGCAGTGTCACCCACCCTGTGGCATTGGTGCCACCTAACTTGTGGCAGTGTCACCCACTCTGTGGCATTGGTGCCACCCACCTTATGGCAGTGTCACCCACCCTGTGGCATTGGTGTCACCTAACTTGTGGCAGTGCCACCCACCTTGTGGCAGTGGTGCCACCCACCTTGTGACAGCAGTGCCACCCACCTTGCGGCAGCGTCACCCACCTTGTGGCAGTGCCACCCACCCTGTGGCATTGGTGCCACCCACCTTGTGGCAGTGCCGCCCACCTTGTGGCAGTGCCACCCACCCTGTGGCATTGGTGCCACCCACCTTGTGGCAGTGGTGCCACCCACCCTGCGGCATTGGTGTCACCCACCCTGTGGCAGTGGTGCCACCCACCTTGTGGCAGTGTCACCCACGTTGTGGCAGTGGTGCCACCCACCCTGTGGCATTGGTGTGACCATGTCACCCACCTTGTGGCAGCGGTGCCACCCACCTTGTGGCAGTGCCCCCCACCTTGTGGCAGTGTCACCCACCTTGTGGCAGTGTCACCCACCCTGTGGCAGTGGTGCCACCCACCTTGTGACAGCAGTGCCACCCACCTTGTGGCAGTGTCACCCACCTTGTGGCAGTGTCACCCACTCTGTGGCATTGGTGCCACCCACCTTGTGGCAGTGTCACCCACCCTGTGGCATTGGTGCCACCTAACTTGTGGCAGTGTCACCCACTCTGTGGCATTGGTGCCACCCACCTTATGGCAGTGTCACCCACCCTGTGGCATTGGTGTCACCTAACTTGTGGCAGTGTCACCCACCTTGTGGCATTGGTGTCACCCACCCTGTGGCATTGGTGTCACCCACCCTGTGGCATTGGTGTCACCATGTCACCCACCTTGTGGCAGTGTCACCCACCCTGTGGCATTGGTGTCACCATGTCACCCACCCTGTGGCATTGGTGTCACCCACCCTGTGGCATTGGTGTCACCATGTCACCCACCCTGTGGCATTGGTGTCACCCACCCTGTGGCATTGGTGTCACCATGTCACCCACCTTGTGGCAGTAGTAGACGGCGGACACGACCTGGCGGAAGAAGTGCCGCGCCTCCGGCTCCGAGAGCCGCTGCCTCTCGCTGATGTACTCGTACAGGTCGCCCTTGCTGGCGTACTCCATCACGATGACGATCTTGGCGCTGTTCTCAAACACTGTGGGAGGCAGGAAAGGGTTAAAAGGGATCCCCAAACCTTGGGAATTCTCGTTAGGGGATTCCTGTTAATGAGCAGGTGGAGCTTTGATTGACCCTATCGCCAATCCCTGCCCTCAGTCTTGGGTTGGACGGGGACCTGCAGGTCATGGGGGCCACCAGAGCTGTCACCCACCCATGGCACCCAATGCCATGGGAGGCAGGAAAGGGTTAAAAGGGATCCCCAAACCTCGTTAGGAGATTCCTGTTAATGAGCAGGTGGAGTTTTGATTGACCCTAACGCCAATCCCTGCCCTCAGTCTTGGGTTAAACGGGGACCTGCAGGTCATGGGAACACCAGAGCTGTCACCCACCCATGGCACCCAATGCCACCAGGGCTGCTGGGCTGTGTCACCACCGAGGCTGTGCCACCACCAGCTGTGCCACTACAGAGGCTGTGCCACCACTGAGGCTGTGCCACCACCAGCTGTGCCACTGCTGAGGCTGTGCCACCACTGAGGCTGTGCCACCATAAAGGCTCTGCCACCACCAGCTGTGCCACCACAGTGGCTGTGCCACCACCAGATGTGCTAGCACAGCAGGTGTGCCACCATAGAGGTTGTGCCACCACCAAGGCTCTGCCACCATAAAGGCTGTGCCATCACCAGCTGTGCCACCACTGAGGCTGTGCCACCACAGAAGTTCTGTAAGTTCTGTACCACCACCGAGGCTCTGCCACCACTGAGGCTCTGCCATCACTGGCTGTGCCACTGCTGAGGCTGTGCCACCATAAAGGCTCTGCCACCACCGAGGTTGTGCCCACCACAAAGGTTCTGTCACCATCACCTCTGCCACCACCAAGGCTCTGCCACCACTGGTTCTGCCATCACTGAGGCTGTGCCACCACAAAGGCTCTGTGCCACCACTGAGGCTCTGCCACCACCAGCTGTGCCATCACCGAGGTTGTGCCACCACAAAGGCTCTACCACCAGTGTCTCTGCCACCACTGAGGTTGTGCCACCACCGAGGCTCTGTGCCACCACTGAGGTTGTGCCACCACTGAGGTTGTGTCACCACCGAGGCTCTGTGCCACCACTGAGGTTGTGTCACCACCGAGGCTCTGTGCCACCACCAGCTCTGTCCCCAGAGGTGACTCAGGCGTGCTGTCTTTGCTGGATCCCCCGCCAAGGGAAGGTGACAGCGCCGGCCCAGCCGTGACCTTCCTGCCGTTCCCATCGCTCCCAAAAAAGGCTCTGCTGGAGCCAGGAGCGATTTTTTGTTTTTTTCCTGTTTTTAGCCAGGCAGCCTCGGTGGTTTTGAATTCCTGTGAGTCAGCCCTCGCAAAGAGCGTGGAGGAGCTGCCAGCCTTGCCTTTGTTTGCAGCACAAAAGGGCCCTGGATCCCTCACAGACACCGGGAGCAGGAACAGAGCCAGCCCCAGGAAAGGCTCAGCTCAAGGATCTGCTAAGCCTGACCTAGCTGCGGGTTTAGGCTGAGTTTGGTTCTGGTTCAATTTCCCTTGGGTTACCCCAAGCCCAGCCCTGGCCATAAAGCCGAGCCCGGCAGCACCAGGAATTATCCCAGCACCAGGAATCATCCCAGCACCAGGAATTATCCCAGCACCAAGAATCATCCCAGCACCAGGAACTGTCCCAGCACCAGGAATTATCCCAGCACCAGGAATTATCCCAGCACCAAGAATCATCCCAGCACCAGGGACTCTCCCAGCACCAGGAATTATCCCAGCACCAGGAACTGTCCCAGCACCAGGAATCATCCCAGCACCAGGAATTACCCCAGCACCAGGAATTATCCCAGCACCAAGAATTATCCCAGCCCCAGGAATCATCCCAGCACCAGGAATCATCCCAGCACCAGGAATTATCCCAGCACCAGGAATCATCCCAGCACCAGGAATTATCCCAGCACCAGGAATTACCCCAGCACCAGGAATTATCCCAGCACCAGGAATCATCCCAGCACCAGGAATCATCCCAGCACCAGGAACTGTCCCAGCACCAGGAATCATCCCAGCACCAGGAATCATCCCAGCACCAGGAACTCTCCCAGCACCAGGAATTATCCCAGCACCAGGAACTCTCCCAGCCCCAGGAATCATCCCAGCACCAGGAATTATCCCAGCACCAGGAATTATCCCAGCACCAGGAAATCATCCCAGCACCAGGAACTCTCCCAGCACCAGGAATTATCCCAGCACCAGGAATTATCCCAGCACCAGGAATCATCCCAGCACCAGGAACTCTCCCAGCACCAGGAATTATCCCAGCACCAGGAACTCTCCCAGCAGCTGTGGTTTGGTTCTCCAGTGCCCCGGGGAGGGAATGAGGAGGACTGAGATTAAATTAAACCCTGCCTCGGGCTCAGAGCACATCCAGGGAGATGCCAAAATCTCCGGGATGAGCCACACTCGGCCCCTGCTCAGCCTCCCTGCACAGCCCCAAAAATCCACATTTGTGAGCAGGGAGCGAGGGGTTAAATGTGGATTTTGGAATCCAACAAAATCCACCAAAATCCACAGGGAGCAGGGGCTGAATGTCCAAAATCCACATTTGTGAGCAGGGGTTAAATGTGCATTTTGGAAACCACCAAAATCCACATTTGTGAGCAGGGAGCAGGGGCTGAGTGTCCAAAATGGATTTTGGATATTTGGATATTTTTGGATATTTGTGAGCAGAGATTGGGGGTTAAATGTGGATTTTGGGAGCTCCAAAAATCCACATTTGTGAGCAGGGATCAGGGGCTAAATCTGGATTTTAGAATCCACCAAAATCCACTTTTGTGAGCAGGGAGCAGGGGTTAAATGTGGATTTTGGGAGCCACCCTGGGGCTGAGCAGGGAGCAGGGGCTCAGTGTCCAAAATGCACATTTTCTGCTGAATTCCCTGTCTGGGAAGGAGGGGATGGGACAGGAAGGGCAATTTCTGGAGCAGGTATTTCCCCTCGCTGGGGAAAACCCAGAACACACAGCCCGGGAGCATCGGGAGTGGCCTGGAATGAGAGCCAGGTCCTGGAAGGGAGGAGAGTGCTGGGCTGAACCCACCCAAACCGAGTTAAACCCACCCAAACAAAGCCAAACCCACCCAAACCGGGCCAAACCCACCCAAACCGAGTTAAACCCACCCAAACTGAGTTAAACCCACCCAAACCAAGCCAAACCCACCCAAACCAAGCCAAACCCACCCAAACTGAGTTAAACCTACTCAAACTGAGTTAAACCCACCCAAACTGAGTTAAACCCACCCAAACCGAGTTAAACCCACCCAAATCGAGTTAAGCCCACCCAAGCAAAGCCAAACCCACCCAAACTGAGTTAAACCCACCCAAACCGAGCCAAACCCACCCAAACGGAGTTAAACCTACCCAAAACTGAGTTAAACCTACCCAAACCGAGTTAAACCCACCCAAACCGAGTTAAACCCACCTAAACCGAGTCAAACCCATCCAAACCGAGTTAAACCCACCCAAATCGAGTTAAACCCACCCAAACCGAGTTAAACCCACCCAAAACGAGTTAAACCCACCCAAACCCACCCAAATCGAGTTAAACCCACCCAAATCGAGCCAAACCCACCCAAACCCAGTTAAACCCACCCAAACCCACCCAAATCAAGTTAAACCCACCCAAACCGAGTCAAACCCACCCAAATCGAATTAAACCCACTGAAATCGAGCAAAACCCACCCAAACGGAGCCAAACCCACCCAAATCGAGTTAAACCCACCCAAACCGAGTTAAACCCACCCAAACTGAGTTAAACCCACCCAAACTGAGTTAAACGCACCCAAACGGAGCCAAACCCACCCAAACCGAGTTAAACCCACACAAATCGATCCAAACCCATCCAAATGGAGCCAAATCCACCCAAACTGAGTTAAACCCACCCAAACCGAGTTAAACCCACCCAAACTGAGTTAAACGCACCCAAACCGAGTTAAATCCACCCAAACAGAGCCAAACCCACTCAAAACGAGTAAAACCCACCCAAACAGAGCCAAACCCACCCAAACGGAGCAAACAAAACCCACCCAAAATGAGTTCAACCCATCCAAATCGAGCCAAACCCACCCAAATTGAGTTAAACCCACCCAAACCGAGTTAAACCCACCCAAACCGAGTTAAACCCACCCAAACTGAGCCAGACCCACCCAAACAGAGTTAAACCCACCCAAACCGAGTTAAACCCGCCCAAACTGAGCCAGACCCACCCAAACCGAGTTAAACCCACCCAAACTGAGTTAAACCCACCCAAACCCACCCAAATCAAGTTAAACCCACCCAAATCGAGTTAAACCCACCGAAATCAAGCGAAACCCACCCAAACGGAGCCAAACCCACCCAACCCAAGTTAAACCCACCCAAACAAAGCCAAACCCACCCCAAGAGCCCCCAGGGGTACCCAGCCCGTGGCAGAGGGTCGGATCACGGAAGAGGGAAGGCAGAGGAGGCCTCACCTTCGTGCACGGCGATGATGTGGGGGTGGTTGAGCGAGGACATGATCTCAATCTCCCTCCGGATGTGGACCAGGTCCTGCTCATCCTTGATTTTGTCCTTGCGGATGGATTTGATGGCCACCTGTGGGACAGCAGCACAAGGGGGCTGTGAGCTCCCCAAGGAGAGGATTCATCCCTCCCCTGTTCTGGGAAAGGAGCTCACAAACATCCCCAGCTCCATGGAAACAGCGCCCAGAAAAGCGAATTTTATCCATTTGGGGGTTATTCTTCCCAAATCCTGCTGATGCACACAGAGGGGAAGCTGCCCTTGAGGGACACCACTGACAGCTCCTCATTTTTGGGGCTCCTCCCAGGCAACACAACCCTGATTTTTGGGAGACTCCTCCTGGGTAGTCCAGCCTTGATTTTTGGGGCTGCCTGAGCCTCCTTCCAGGTAGCCCAGGTCCTGATTTTTGGGGCTCCCTAAGATTCCTTTATCAGGTAACACAACCCAGATTTTTGGGGTTCCCTGACCCTCCATCAGGCAGCACAGTCCTGATTTTTGGGGCTTCCTGATTCTCCTCCATCAGGTAGCCCTGCTCCTGAATTTTGGGGGCTCCTGAGCCTTCTCCCAGGTAGCCCTGGGCCTGATTTTGGGGCTCCACAGGACTCCTCGATCAGGTAGATCTGCTCCTGATTTTAGGGACTCCCCAAGATACCTCCTCTCAGATAGCACAGCCCTGATTTTTTGGGGGCTCCCCAAGACTCCTCTATCAGGTAACACAGCTCTGATTTTTGGGGCTCCCTGAGCCTCCTCTTGAGTAGCCCAGCTCTGATTTTTGGGGCTCCCCAGGACTCCTCCATCAGGCAGACCTGGTCTTGATTTTTGGAGCTCCCTGATTCTCCTCTATCAGGCAGCACAGCCCCGATTTTTGGGAGCCCAAACCTCCTCCCAGGAAGCCCATCCTGGATTTTTGGGGTTCCCTGAGCCTCCTCCCTCAACTCACACAGCCCCACTCCCGATTTTTGGGCTTGGCAGGGATCGTGTCCTGCCTCAGGAATGTGCCCAGGAGATAACAGCACAACAACAACCACAACAACAACCACAACAACAACAACAACAGCAGCAGCCAATTCCTGACGTCAGGAAAAAGGAATAAAACCCCCACACCTCGCGGTTTTTTTATCCTCTAAACCACTTTATTTCTAGCAGCAAGAGAAAGTTTGTGTGATAAAGCAGATCCCGCCTGGAAGGGGGTGGGAGACCCGGAGTTTTCCAGTTTTTCCTTTGCGTTTCCAACTTTCCCTCTACGAGGAGGAGATTGAAAAGGGAGGAGAAAGAGGGGTAAGAATAGAAAAGCCGCCCTCTAATCCCCTTTCAAAGGGGCTGCGGGCACACAAAGCGCTCCCAGGGCTGAATTTACAACTGAATCCAGCAGAACCTTTTCATTATTTTTTTTTTTCCTTTTTTTCTTCTTTCCCCCTCCCAGACAAGAATGCGGAACAGTTTTAATCCCGTCAAGGGATCCTCGCTCCATCTCCCAGCAACGGGAGCGGGGCCCGGAGCCCCCCGAGGGGTGGGAGGGATGCTCGGGCCCCGTCCCTGCCATTGAGGGGCCTGGCAAACCCCGCTCCTCTAAGCCCGGCCCAGCGGGCAGCTGGGTTTAGCTAAGCCAGGCCTGCGGCACCCGCAGCAGGTGCGGAACCAGCGAGGCCTGGGCGAGGCTTCGCTGAAATTGGCTCAGGTGGGCACCTGAAGTCCTTTTTTGGCACTGAATCCCATTTTTGTGGCCCCAAATCTCATTTATGATGCCCCAAACCCCGTTTTCGTGGCCCCAAATCCCATTTTTAATGGCCCAAATCCCATTTTTGTGTCCCCAAACCCCATTTTTCTGTAGGCCCAAAACTCATTTTAGTGGCCTCAAATCCCATTTTACTGACCCCAAACCCCATTTTCCTGGTCCTAAACCCCATTTTTCTTGCCCCAAATCCCATTTTTGTAGCCCCAAACCCCATTTTTGTACCCTCAAACCCCATTTTTCTAGCGCCAAACCACATTTTTGGTGGGCCCAAACCCCATTTTTCTTGGCCCAAACCCCATTTTTCTGGCCCCAAACCCCATTTTTCTGGCTCCAAACCCCATTTTCCTGGTCCTAAACCCCACTTTTCTTGACCCAAATCCCATTTTTGGTGGCCCCAAACCCCATTTCTGTGGCCCCACATCCCATTCTTGTACCCCCAAACCCCATTTCTGTACTCCCAAACCCCATTTTTGGTGGCCCCAAACCCCATTTTTCTTGCCCCAAACCCCATTTTTGATGCCCCAAACCCCATTTTTGATACCCCAAACCCCATTTTTCTGCCCCCAAACCCCATTTTTGATGCCCCAAACCCCATTTTTCTTGCCCCAAACCCCATTTTTCATGCCCCAAACCCCATTTTCCTGCCCCCAAACCCCATTTTCCTGCCCCAGCCAGGGCAGGAATTGCCCCTGGAGGATCCAGCACGTGGATCCAGCGGACTCTGCCCAAGAAAAGTTCACCAACCCCGGCCCAGGTTTCTCCATAAAACAATTCTGAAAGTGTTGAACGCTTCTGGGAAACCCGGCCAGGTTTCCTTTCCCCCTGACCTTTGTTTCACAGGTTAAATTTTAACAATATTTTCACTGCTGCCCCAGTTCCCTGACCCCTGCAGATCCTTCCTGCAGCCAAAAACCTCCCAAATTCCTGCTGCCTCCTGCAAACCTGACACCCTGCCCAGGACCCAAAATTTTGGGGCATTTTGGGGCATTTTGGAGCATTTTAGAGCATTTCCTTGCTGCCTCTTGCAAAGCCTGACAACCTGCCCAGCAGCCAAAATTTTGGGGCATTTTGGAGGATTTCAGAGCATTTTGGAGCATTTTAGGGCATTTCCTTGCTGCCTCATGCAAAGCCTGACACCCAGCCCAGCAGCCAAAATTTTGGGGGCATTTTGGATCATTTTGGAGCATTTTAGAGCATTTTGGGTCACTTTGGACCATTTTGAAGCATTTCCTTGCTGCCTCCTGCAAAGCCTGACACTCAGCCCAGCAGCCAAAATTTCGGGGAATTTTGGACCATTTGGGGGCATTTTGGAGCATTTTAGGGCATTTTGGAGCATTTCAGGGCATTTTGGAGCATTTCCTTGCTGCCTCCTACAAAACCTGACACCCAGCCCAGCAGCCAAAATTTTGGGGCATTTTGGATCATTTTGGGGCATTTGGGGGCATTTTGGGGCATTTCAGAGCATTTTGGAGCATTTTGGAGCACTTTAGGGCATTTTGGAGCATTTCCTTGCTGCCTCTTGCAAAGCCTGACACCCTGCCCAGCAGCCAAAATTTTGGGGCATTTTGGAGCATTTTGGGGCACTTTAGGGCATTTTGGAGCATTTTTGAGTATTTTGGAGTGTTTCCCCAGCAGCCAAAATTTTGGGGCATTTTAGAGCATTTTGGAGCATTTCCTTACTGCCTCTTGCAAAGCCTGACACCCAGCCCAGCACCCAAAATTTTGGGGCATTTTGGAGCATTTTAGAGCACTTTAGAGCATTTTGGAGCATTTCCTTACTGCCTCTTGCAAAGCTTGACACCCAGCCTAGCAGCCAAAATTTTGGGGCATTTTGGATCATTTTGGAGCATTTTAGAGCATTTTTGAGTATTTCCCCAGCAGCCAAAATTCTGGGGCATTTTAGAGTATTTTGGGACATTTTGGAGCATTTCAGGGCATTTTAGGGCATTTTGGGGCATTTCCTTGCTGCCTCTTACAAAGGCTGACACCCAGCCCAGCAGCCAAAATTTTGGGGCATTTTGGAGCATTTTAGAGCATTTTTGAGTATTTCCCCAGCAGCCAAAATTTTGGGGCATTTTAGAGCATTTTGGATCATTTTAGAGCATTTTGGGTCACTTTGGAGCATTTTGGAGCATTTTAGGGCATTTTCTTGCTGCCTCCTACAAAGCCTGACACCCAGCCCAGCAGCCAAAATTTTGGGGCATTTTGGATCATTTTGGGGCATTTTGGAGCATTTTGGGGCACTTTAGGGCATTTTGGAGCATTTCCTTGCTGCTGCCTCCTGCAAACCTGACACCCAGCCCAGCAGCCAAAATTTCAGGGCATTTTGGAGCATTTCAGAGCATTTTTGAGTATTTTAGAGCATTTTAGAGCATTTTGGGGCATTTCCTTGCTGCCTCCTACAAAGCCTCACACCCAGCCCAGCAGCCAAAATTTTGGGGGCATTTTGGACCATTTTGGACCATTTTAGAGCATTTTAAAGCATTTCCTTGCTGCCCCAACCCCTCCCACGCCCAAAATTCTCTGAGCAGGAGCCACAACCCACGACAGCGACGGAGCAGCTCCAGGAGATGCCCCTGGCTGGACCCAGCACATCCCGAATTTGTCACCCCCAGGCACAGCTGGAGCTGTCCCATCCTCCCCCAGGGGTGCCAGGCAGGGATTTGCTCCCCAAATTTTCCCTGCCCAAAGGGTTTGGGAGCAGAGGGAGGAAAAAAGGGCAGTGCCACAGCACAGAAACCCCCCTGCAGCTCCCAAGGCAAAAATTGGCTTTGAATTCCAAGTTTTTGGGGTTTTTTGGGGGCAGAACAGGAATTTTCAGCAGCTGCTGAAAGATGAGTGAAGCTGCAACTGCAGGCAGCGCTTCAGAAGTTGTTCCAGACTGCTTGGGGAAATTGGGATTTAAATTGGGATTTAAATTGGGATTAAAATTGGGATTTAAATTGGGATTAAAATTGGGATTTAAATCGGGATTTAAATCGGGATTTAAATCCAGCCTGGAACGGAGCAGGGCTGGCCCCTTCCCGCGGATCAAAGGAGGTTCTGGAATATTCCAGGCGCTGCTTTCGGCGCTGGTGACACCGGGAGAGTCCCACGGGAGGTCCCCGGGCGGGTTTGGCTTGGCTGAGGGCCAGGGATGGGGAGCCAGGCTGGGAAAAAACTCCGGGCACGAAGGGAAAAAAGAGCCCCGAGGGTGCTCTGCAAACAGGTGGGGGAAAGGGAGGGGGAAAAAGGGAAAGGAATAGAAAAGGAAGGGAAAATAGAAAGGGAAGGATGGAAAATAAAGGGAGGAAGAAAAATTAAAAGGGAAGGGGGAAATAAAAAGGGAAGGGGAAAAATTAAAAATAAAAATAAAAATAAAAATGGGAAGAGGAAAAAATAAAAAAGGGAAGGGGAAAAATAAAAATAAAAAAAAAAAAAAGTAAAAAAAAAATAAAAATGGGAAGGGAAAAATAAAAAGGGAAGGGGAAAAATTAAAAATAAAAATAAAAAATAAAAATAAAAATAAAAATTAAAATTAAAAAAAATAAAAGTAAAAAAAAATTAAAATGGGAAGGGAAAAATAAAAAGGGAAGGGGAAAAATTAAAAATAAAAATAAAAAATAAAAATTAAAAATAAAAATAAAAATAAAAATAAAAATAAAAATAAAAATAAAAATAAAAATTAAAATTAAAATGGGAAGGGGAAAAAATAAAAAAGGGAGGGGAAAAAATAAAAAATGGGAAGGGAAAAAATAAAAAAAGGGAAGGGGAAAAATAAAGAAAAAGGGGAAAGAAAGAAGAAAAAGGGGAAAGAAAGAAAGAAGAAAAATAGGGGAAAGTAAAAGAAAAAGGGGAAGTAAAAGAAAAAGGGGGGAAAGTAAAAAAATGGGGGGGAAAGTAAAAAGAAAAGGGGGAAAGTGAAGAAAAAGGGGAAAGTAAAAAAGGGGGAACGTAAAAAAAAAGAAGAGAAAGTTAAAAAAAAAAAAAGAGAAAGTGAAGGGGAAAAAAAGGGAAGGGGGGAAAACCAACCCGCAATTCCCCCCAGCTGATATTGCAGGGATTTTTGTAAGGATTGGGAAAGGAGCATCCCTTCAGATAAAGGATTCCTAACAGGAAAAAAAAAAAAAAAAGGGATTTTTTCCCAGACAAATAATTCATGGAAGTCCCAAAACATCCTCCAGCTGCAGGAGCCTGGAATTTCCTGTCACCTTCCGACCAAATCCGCCTGCTCCGAAAATTCAGAGAGGAACGAGAAATGCGGGGCGGTGAAAGGAGCTGGATCAACACCGGAGCCTCTGACAGAGGCAATTCCCGATTGGCCAGAGGCAAAAAATCCCCGTGGATGGAGCAGCTCCAGCTTTTCAGGGGATCCCTCACATTTTGGGAAGCGAAAACCGCTCGGGGAAGGAGCAGAACAACAACGGAGCTCGGGATGAAGCTGCAGATGAAAATCAAAATAAGACGCAGATGAAGGCGGCTCGGAAATGCTGAGGGAATTTGTGGGGAGAGATTTTGTGGTTTGGAGTCTCCTGCTCCTCCAGCAGGCCGGGGAGGGGCTGCTGAGCTGAACAATTTGATTTTCTTCGTGCTCGTGGGTTGGGTTTGCATGGAAACACAGCGATCCTGAGGGGTTTGCAGGGAGAATTCGGGCAAGGAACGGAGATTTCCGAGCTGCAGGTGCGGGCAGGGAAGGGAAAAGGAGAATTTGCTCGCCCATGCCGAGGGAAGGAGGGATCCCTGCAGCTCTGGGGGTGGAAGTTGCATTTCCAGGCCCTGATTATGCAGCAAAGCAGCGGCTCGGATGGGCAGAGCCGCCCTCGGGTCTGATTTCATCGAGATCATGATTTCATCAAGGAAAACTCGCGGATTCGCGGCTTTCCCCTGGCAGGGCCAGTCCTGCCACTCGCAGCTCATGCTCAGGCCGGGCTGAGAGGGGTTTTTGGGGTCCCTCCCACCCTTCCAGGCCGGGGATTCACGCCTGAGGTGGAATCCGTGCAGATTCCCACAGGACGGAGCAGCGCCCGGCGTTCCTGGGGGCTCAACCCAGGGGGGTTCAGTTTCTGGGGTTCAATTTTTGGGATTCAACCTTGGGGGCTTCAACCCTGGGGGCTTCAGCCCTGGGGGTTCAATCTCAGGGGTTCAGTCCTGGGGCTTCAATCCTGGGGGGTTCCATTTTTTGGGGTTCAATCCTGAGGGTTCAACCCTGGGTTTCAATCCCGGGGCTTCAATCCTGGGGGGTTCCATTTTTTGGGGTTCAATCCTGAGGGTTCAACCCTGGGTTTCAATCCCGGGGCTTCAATCCTGGGGGGTTCCATTTTTTGGGGTTCAATCCTGAGGGTTCAACCCTGGGTTTCAATCCCGGGGCTTCAACCCCGGGGGTTCAATCCTGGGGGGTTCCATTTTTGGGGTTCAATCCTGAGATTCAACTCTGGGTTTCAATCTCGGGGGTTCATCCCTGGGCGTTCGATCCCAGGGGGTTCAGTCCTGGGGTTTCAGTCCTGGAGTTTCAATCCCGGGGGTTCAGCCCTGGGGGTTCAGTCCTGGGGGATTCCATTTTTGGGTTCAGTCCTGAGGGTTCAACCCTGGGGTTCAATTTTTTGGGTTCAATCCTGGGGGGTTTAACCCTGGGGGGTTCCATTTTTGGGTTTCAGTCCTGGGGGTTCAGCTCTGGGGGTTCAATCCCAGGGGGGTTTAACCCTGAATGTTCAGTCCTGGGGTTTCAATCCCGGGGCTTCAGCCCTGAGGGTTCGATCCTGGGGGTTCAACCCTGGGGTTCAATTTTTTGGGTTCAATCCTGGGGGGTTTAACCCTGGGGGGTTCCATTTTAGGGTTTCAGTCCTGGGGGCTCAATCCCAGGGGGGTTCAACCCTGAATGTTCAATCCTGGGGGTTCAGTCCTGGGGGTTTCAATCCCGGGGGTTCAATTTTTGGGGTTCAATTCCTTCAATCCCTTTTCCCCGCGGAAATCTGAGCTGGGCTGAGCCAGAGCCACTTTCCCGCAGCGGCCTGGGGTGAGTCAGGATTTTGGCGAGCCCGGCTGCACCCTGGGTGCCCCACATCGTGAGAAAGGCAAACCCAGGGTGAGAGGAAGGGGAAAACCCTCCAGCCTCGAGTGCGCTGTTTGCTTTGGCGGCCGCGTCCCCGCCCGCTCCTTCCCCCAGGAAGCGCCGCCGCGGTCAAGTGGGCGAGAAGAGCCGCAGCCCCCCGGGAGGAGGGGGGCGAGACCCCTCGGGGGTGCCCCCGGCCCCGCTGAGCCCCCCCTGAAGCACGGCCGGGGCCGAGCCGCAGCTTCCCGCAGGCTGCGGGGGGAGCGGGGCCCGGCCGGGGCTGCGGAGAGACGGGAGCGGCGGCACCGGGGAGGAACCGGGGGAGGCACCGGGCCGGGAATGCACCGGGGAGGAACCGAGGGCTGCACCGGGCCGGGAATGCACCGGGGAGGAACCGGGGGCTGCACTGGGCCGGGGATACAGCAGGGATGCATCGGGAGAGGCACCGGGCAGGCACCGGAGGCTGCACCGGGAATGCACCGGGCCGGGAATGCAACAGGGATGCACCCGGGGGCTGCACCGGGAAAGGCACCAGGGATGCACCGAGGAAACACCGGGGGCTGCACCGGGGACGAAATGCTCGGAGCAGGGGGTGCTCGGGGGTCCGTGAGGATGCGCCGGGAACGGATTGAAGGGGGCAGCACCGGAGGGAGAGGCGGCCCGGCCGGGCTGCGGAAAGCGGGGGGCAGCTCGGAGGGGTCTCGAAACACGGCGGGGGATGCAGCGGGGACAGGGAGGGACGCACCGGACCAGGAGGATACACGGACGGACGCACAGAACCGGGGGGATATGACACCCCGGGGACAGGGTGGGACGCACAGAACCGGGAGGACAAATGGACGGACGCACGGAACCGGAGGGATACACGGACGGACGGGGATACACCAGCGACGCCGAGGATGCACCGGGGACAGAGGATGCTCGGAGACCCCTCACGGTGACAATGCCCCTCCAGGGTGATCCTTACCAGCTTCCCCGAGCGCTCCCGAGCTTTCTTCACCTTCCCGTAGGTTCCTTTGCCCAGCGTTTCCAGGAACTCGTAGCGGTGCTGTGAGGTTGTGTTTGTGGTGGTGCCGCTTCACCGCCTGCTTCTTCATCAGCGGCCGCGGCGATTTGATCAGCCCCTCGGCCAGCGAGGAACCGGGGCCGGCTCCGGGCCCTGCCGCCCGCTCCATCCCGATCCCGGCTCCGGCTCCGCCGCCTCCAAGCCCGGCCCGAGCGATAAAAGCGGCGGCGGCGGCTCCGGCGGCCGCGCCCCCCCGCGCCCATTGGCGGCTGCCGGGGCCGCCCCGAGCGGGGCCGGGACAGGAACGGGGCGGGGGAGGCAGCGGGGAGACCCCCATGGGGACCGCTGAGACCCCCACGGGCAGCACTGAGACCCCCACGGGCAGAGGGGAGACCCCCACGGGCAGCGCTGAGACCCCCACGGGCAGCGCTGAGACCCCCACGGGCAGAGGGGAGACCCCCACGGGCAGCGCTGAGACCCCCAAGGGCAGCACTGAGACCCCCACGGGCAGAGGGGAGACCCCCACGGGCAGCGGGGAGACCCCCATGGGGGACCGCTGAGACCCCACGGGCAGCGGGGAGACCCCCACGGGCAGCACTGAGACCCCCACGGGCAGCGGGGGAGACCCCCACGGGCAGCACTGAGACCCTCATGGGCAGCGCTGGGACCCCCACGGGCAGCGGGGAGACCCCCACGGGCAGCGGGGGAGACCCCCACGGGCAGCACTGAGACCCTCATGGGCAGCGCTGGGACCCCCACGGGCAGAGGGGAGACCCCCACGGGCAGCGGGGGAGACCCTCATGGGCAGAGGGGAGACCCCCACGGGCAGAGGGGAGACCCCCATGGGCAGCGCTGGGACCCCCACCGGCAGCGGGAGACCCCCACGGGCAGAGGGGAGACCCCCACGGGCAGAGGGGAGACCCTCATGGGGCAGCGCTGAGAACGGGGAACCCACGGGGAAGGGGTGGGAGAGAGACGGGGAGCACCCCAAAAAAACTGGGGGTGAGGAAGGGAGTGTGGAGAAGGGGGGGAGAAGGAATTCAGGGGGTAAAGAGGGTGTGGAGAGGGAGGACAGAAGGAATTCAGGGCACAAAGGGGGGCATGGGGGTGTGGAGAGGGGGGACAGAAGGAATTCAGAGGGCAAAGGGGGGCACGGGGGGTGTGGAGAGGGGGGGAAATGGGAATCCAGTGGATAAAGGGGGCCACAGGGCCTGGGGAGGGGGGCAGAAGGAATTCAGGGAATAAAGGCGGGCATAGGGGGTGTGGAGAGGGGGCAAAGGGAGGCACAGGGGTGTGGGGGTATGGAGAGGGTTGGCAGACGTAATCCAGGGGGCAAAGAGGGGCACGGGGGTGTTTCCAGGCTGGGGATTTTCCAGGGGATGGTGCAGGGAGGGATTTTCACCCAAAGGTTTGGAAGAGGGGCAGGGGGAGCGCTGGGAGGGTCAGAGGGGCTTTGGGGAAGAGCCTGGAGTGCCAGGACAGGGGGGGAAGGGGTTCACAGTGCTGAGGGCAGGGTTGGATGGGATATTGGGGTGAAATTCCTCCTGTGAGGGTGGGCAGGCCCTGGCACAGGTGCCCTGGATCCCTGGCAGTGCCCAAGGGCAGGTTGGACAGGGCTTGGAGCAGCCTGGGATGGTGGGAAGTGTCCCTGCCATGGCAGTGGGTGATGTTCAAGGTTCCTTCCAGCCCAAACCATCCCATAATTGCATCATGTGGAGAAAAGGACCTGGATGTCCCACTGGGGGCAGAGGGACACGCACAGCCAGGCAGGATTTGCTGTGGGGAGTCCCAGTGCCCCCAAATCCCAGGGAAAAACTGAATCAAATCCCAGGGGAAAATTGCACCCAAACCCAGGGAAAAACTGCACCCAAACCAGAGGAAAACTGCACAAAATCCCAGGGAAAAACTGCATCCAAACCCAAAGAAAAACTGCACCCCAAACCCAGGGAAAAACTGCACCAAATCCCAGGGAAAAACACCCAAACCCACGGGAAAAACTGTGCCAAATCCCAGGGAAAAATGGCACCAAATCCCAAGGGAAGCCTGCACCAAATCCTAGGGGAAAACTGCTTCCAAATCCTGGGAAAAATCACCCAAACCCAGTGAAAAACTGCGCCCAATCCCAGGGGAAAACTGCACCCAAATTCAAGGAAAAACTGTACCCAAACCCAAGGAAAAACTGCACCCAATCCCAGGGGAAAACTGCACCCAAACCCAGGGGAAAACTGCACCAAATCTCAGGGAAAATCTGCACCCAAACCCAAGGAAAAACTGCACCAAATTCCAGGGGAAAGCTGCACCCAAACCCAAGGAAAAACCACCCAAACCCAGTGAAAAATTGCACCCAAATCCCAGGGAAAAACTGCACCAAATCCCACAGGAAAATGGCACCCAAACCCAGGTGAAAACCACCCAAACCCTATGAAAAATTGGCATTTAGGGCAAAACCAGGGAGAGGAGAGGCCTGGGTGAGTGCAGCCTGTCCTCATTCTCCACAGAGCCCCCTTTGCCCTCCAGGACACACAGCCTGGGAGGGAGGAACCAGAACATTCTCCAAGCCCAGAGCTGGGGAGGAAACGGCAGCTGAGGCTGCTCAGGGCCATCCCAGCTCCCTCAGCAGCACCTTCTCCCCGTGTGGTCTCCCTGCGGTAAATCTTTCCTTTGGAGATATTAAAAGAATGCAATTATTTCCCAGAAGAGCCAAAACAAAGGCGCTTGCCGGGCTCTGGCCTGGGTGAGGACACCCTGGATCGATGGCAGAGGGAGATAACTGCGGGATTACTCACCCAAACCTGGGTTTTCCCAGCGCTCCAGGCGAGCTCTGGCAGAGCAGGGGGTCCCAAACGCCTGCCAGGGATGATTTAAACCCTGGCTGCTCTCTGCGGGCTTTGGAGGTGACACAGAGGTGACACACAGTGACACAGAGTGACACAGGATGGGGCTCACAGCACCTGGGGGCTGTCAGGACAGAGCCAGGTGGGTGGCACTGTCCCCTGGCTGGTTTTGTCACCGGGGTGAGGTGACAGGGTGACCTTTTGAGAGATGTCCCTCAGGGAAGGTGGGGTCACAAGTCATGGGCACAGCCCTGCACCAAACTGCTCCCCATGGCTGTCACCTGTCCCAGCACGGTGCCACATGCATTAAATGTCATTTTGGTACCGTTGGGCCACTCTCCATGGCTGTGACCAGTCCCAGCATGGTCCCATACACATTAAATGTCATTTTGGTACCATTGGGCCACTCTTCATGGCTGTGACCAGTCCCAGCAATGTCCCACACACATTAAATGTGATTTTGGTAAAATTGGGTCACTCTCCATGGCTGTCACCTGTCCCAGCACAGTCCCACACACATTAAATGTCATTTTGGCAAAATTGGGCCACTGTCCATGGCTGTCACCTGTCCCAGTGTTGTCCCATACACATTAAATGTGATTTTGGTACCATTGGGCCACTCTCCAAGGCTGTCACCTGTCCCAGCATAGTGCCACATGCATTAAATGTCATTTTGGTACAACTGGGCCATTCTTCATGGTTGTGACCAGTCCCAGCGATGTCCCACACACATTAAATGTGATTTTGGTAAAATTGGGCCACTGCCCACGGCTGTCACCTGTCCCAGCACAGTCCCACACAGATTAAATGTCATTTTGGCACAATTGGGCCACTGTCCATGGCTGTCACCTGTCCCAGTGTTGTCCCACATGCATTAATGTCATTTTTATACCATTGGGCCACTCTCCATGGCTGTGACCAGTCCCAGCGATGTCCCACACACATTAAATGTGATTTTGGTACCATTGGGCCACTCTCCATGGCTGTCACCTGTCCCAGCATAGTGCCACATGCATTAAGTGTCATTTTGGTACAACTGGGCCACTCTCCATGGCTGTGATCAGTACCAATGCAGTCCCACACACATTAAATGTCATTTTGGTATTATTGGGCCACTCTTCATGGCTGTCACCTGTCCCAGTGCTGTTCCACATGCATTAAATGTGATTTTGGGAGAATTGGGCCACTCTCCATGGCTGTCACCTGTCCCAGCATGGCGACACACACATTAAATGTCATCTTGGTACCATTGAACCACTCTCTGTGGTTGTCACCTGTTCCAGGGCTGTTCCACATGCATTAATTGTCATTTTGGTACAATTGGGTCACTCTCCATGTCTGTGACCATTCCCGGCAGGGTCCCACATGCATTAAATGTGATTTTGGTACAACTGGGCCACTCTCCATGGCTGTCACCTGTCCCAGGGCTGTCCCACACACATTAGATGTCATTTTTATACCATTGGGCCACTGTCCATGGCTGTCACCTGTCCCAGTGCTGTTCCACATGCATTAAATGTGATTTTGGGAGAATTGGGCCACTGTCCATGGCTGTCACCTGTCCCACACACATTAAATGTCACTTTGGTACAATGAAGACACCCAGGTCCCTTCCCCTGCCACTGTCACTGATTTTTATGGCCACTTCAGTTCCTCACAGGGATGAGCAGCTCCAAGCTGCTCCTTCCCACCTCCAACCCTCCCCGAGCTCAACAAACCAGGCACAAATCTCTCTGCTCATTCTAAAATCATCCCGGGACATCCGAACACGATCCCGAGCTGCTGCAATCGCGATAATGAATTGTGATAATGGATTGTGATAAAGAACGGCGATAATGAGCGGCGCTAATGAATTGTGGTCATGAATTATTTACACAGAGCAGCAACAGGAGCCGTTTCCAAGGGCCACGGGGAAGATAAACACGGCAGGGAGGAGCTGAGCTGAACCCAACTGCGGCAATTTCAGCCTCAAAGCAAACAGGATCCTGTCCGGGCACGGCTCAAACCTCCCGGGCTGCAGCCACCAAAGGGATTGCACCGGCCCGAGGGGAAAATGTCACTGTCGCTGTCGTGGGGTTGTTAAAAATAGCTTAGAACCTGTTGTAAAATAATTGATGATTGTTATTGAGTGCTGCTAGTTGGGTTA
This sequence comes from Setophaga petechia, assembly GCA_024362935.1. Classification (NCBI taxonomy): domain Eukaryota; kingdom Metazoa; phylum Chordata; class Aves; order Passeriformes; family Parulidae; genus Setophaga; species Setophaga petechia. The sequence continues at coordinate 285,747 of JANCRA010000160.1, forward strand.
TTATATTGTAAAAGGGGTTTAAAGGGTGGTTACACATAAGCAAAATGCAGCACCTCAGCGAAAGGGGCCAGCCTGGACTGAGCTGTAAGGGCCAATCAAGGCCTGAAACCTTCATGCAAATGAAAATGTCACTGTCGCTGTCACTATCACTGTCGTGGGATTGTTAAAAATACCTCAGAAACTGTAAAACGGGTTAAAAGGGGAGTTATAAGAAATTACATCCAAGCAAAGTGCACAACCCAAAGTGGAACTGAGCCAGCCTGGACTGAGCTGTAAGGGCCAATCAAGGCCTGAAACTTCCATGCAAATGAAAATGTCACTGTCGCTGTCACTATCACTGTCGTGGGATTGTTAAAAATACCTCAGAAACTGTAAAACGGGTTAAAAGGGGAGTTATAAGACATCACACCCAAGAAAAGTGCACCCACCCCGAAGTGAAACTGAGCCAGCCTGGACTGAGCTGTAATGGCCGATCAAGGCCTGAAACCTTCATGCAAATGAAAATGTCACTGTTGCTGTTGTGGGATTGTTAAAAATAGGTTAGAACCTGTTGTAAAATAATTGATAATTGTTATTGAGTGCTCTTAGTTGGGTTATTATATTGTAAAAGGGGTTTAAAGCGTGGTTATAAGAAATTACACCAAAGTAAAGTGCGCAACCCCAAGTGAAACTGAGCCAGCCTGGACTGAGCTGTAATGGCCGATCAAGGCCTGAAACCTTCATGCAAATGAAAATGTCACTGTTGCTGTTGTGGGATTGTTAAAAATAGGTTAGAACCTGTTGTAAAATAATTGATAATTGTTATTGAGTGCTCTTAGTTGGGTTATTATATTGTAAAAGGGGTTTAAAGGGTGGTTATAAGAAAGTGCACCCACCCAGCAAAAGGAGCCAGCCTGGACAGAACTGTAAGGGCCAATCAAGGCCTGAAACCTCCTTGAAAATGAAAATGTCACTGTTGCTGCTTTGGGATTGTTAAAAATAGGTTAGAACCTGTTGTAAAATAATTGATGATTGTTATTGAGCGCTGTTAGTTGGGTTATTATATTGTAAAAGGGGTTTAAAGCATAGTTATAAGAAATTACACCCAAGCAAAATGCGCCACCTCAGCGAAAGGAGCCAGTGGGACTGAGCTGTAAGGGCCAATCAAGGCCTGAAACTTTAATGCAAATGAAAATGTCACTGTCGCTGCCTTGGGATTGTTAAAAATGGGTTAGAACCTGTTGTAAAATAATTGATGATTGTTATTGAACACTGTTAGTTGGGTTATTATATTGTAAAAGGGGTTTAAAGCGTGGTTATAAGAAATTACACCCAAGCAAAGTGCGCAACCCCAAGTGAAACTGAGCCAGCCTGGACTGAGCTGTAATGGCCAATCAAGGCCTGAAACCTCCTTGCAAATGAAAATATCACTGTCGCTGCCGTGGGATTATTAAAAATAGGTTAGAAACTGTTGTAAAATAGTTGATAATTGCTATTGAGTGCTGTTAGTTGGGTTATTAGATTGTAAAAGGGGTTTAAAGGGTGGCTGTAAGAAATTACACCTAAGCAAAGGTTTTCCCACCTTTCCCAGAGGCTTTTATACCTTTCCGAGAGCATTTCCCAGTTTCTCCAGAAGTTTTCCCAGTTTTTCCAGAGCTGCAGTGAAACAAGCCAGCCTGGACTGAGCTGTAATGGCCAAGCAAGGCCTGACACCTCCATGCAAATGAAGGATCCCAACAGAAACCAATCCAGAGGGACAAAAAACAGGATAAAAAGGGACATCTGAGCCAGGGAAGCTGTGCCCTTCCCTGGGACATCGTGCATCACTGCTGCAGCATCCTCGGCCCAGGCCCCCTTGCTGTGGGCCTTTCTTTTTATTGTAATAAATACTGAAATCACTTTTAGCACCATTGTTTTAGACCTTTCTTTTTATTAGAATAAATGCTGAAATCGCTTTTAGCATCCTTTTCTTTAGGCTTTTCTCTTTATTAGAATAAATACTGAAATCACTTTTAATAAATAAATAAATAAATAAATGCGGAAATCGCTTTTAGCACCGCTGTTTTAAACCTTTCTTTTTGTTAGAATAAATGCTGGAATCGCTTTTAATAACTAAAATAAATAAATAAATAAATAAATGCTGAAATCACTTTTAGCACCAGGAGTGTGCTCCCGTTTTTACCAGGATCTCTCCAGCCCCTTGTTTGGGGTCCCGGTGGATTTCTCGGGATGCTTTTCCCGAGGTTTTCCCCCACCGTGCAGCCCCGCGGAGTTTCTGTTCCCAGCGGATAAATTCCTGCCGAGGATTCCGTGCTGCTGTGGGAGGGAGGCTGGGGGATGTTTGTTCTCAGGAAGCCTTTCCCATTTTCATGGAAATGCCAAGGGAGCCCGCTGGAATCCGCTGATAAGGATCCCCTATTGTGGCAGCGCCCACCGCTTTCTCCGCTGGGGAAATCCATCGAAATTCCCCTGGAAATCCCAAACTGGGTTTGTCCCGCGGCCCCACTGCGTGTCCACTAAAACCAACCTGAAATCCAGCCAGGAATTTGGCTCCGTGTCAGGGAAACCTGCTCGGAGCTCGGCTTGGTGCTCGGTCACAACTCCGTCTGCTTGCAGGCTCTGAAATTTCTATTAATTAATTTATTACATTAAAATAAATTTCAGTGTTATCCTGGCTCTGAAATCTTCCACATCCCGGCCAAACCTTTTGGCTCTGCCTCGGGAATGGGTGGGCACAGGCTCTGTTTGTGAACTGGGAAAGGAATAAACATCACCAAAGAGCTTCCCTGGGAGCAGGGAGACCTCCCACAGGGAAAGGAAGAGTCATTAAAATGCCAGAGACAACAAAAAGTTTAATGCTGGCCCCTCGTGCGTGGCCCTGAGCCCCAGCATTCCTCACCTGCTGCCGGGGTTGCTCAGGCAGGTGTGAAACCCATTTTCCCTCTGAAAACACCGGAGAAAGTCGGGAATGCTCTGATCCTCCCCATCCATCAGCAGGAGAAGGGAAACTCATCAGCGCCAATGGGAACCTTTGGAAAAGTCATTTATGGCCTTTCATGGATGGTGAGAGCAGCAGAGGCCACCCCAGGAGTGCAGCTGGGGGTTCCATCTGTCTGTCCATCCATCATCCATCCATCCATCCATCCATCCATCCATCCATCATCCATCCATCATCCATCCATGGATCCATGGATCCATCCCTCCATCCATCATCCATCCATCCATCCATCCATCCATGGATCCATCCATCCATCCATCATCCATCCATCCATTCATCCATCATCATGGATCCATCCATCGTTCATCTATGGATCCATGCATGGATTCATCCATCCATCATCCATCCATCCATCCATCCATCCATCCATCCATCCATCATCCATCCATCCATCATTGATCCATGGATGCATCCATCATCCATTTATGGATCCATGAATGGATCCATCCATCCATCCATCCATCCATCCATCCATCCATCCTCCATCCATCCATCCATCCATCCATCCATCCATCCATCCATCCTCCATCCATCCATCCATCCATCCATCCATCCATCCATCCTCCATCCATCCATCCATCCATCCATCCATCCATCCATCATCCATCCGTCCATCCATCCATCCCCTATCCATCCATCCACCCCCCATCCATCCATGCATCCATCCATCCATCCATCCATCCATCCATCCATCCATCCATCCATCCATATTTTTCCATTAAACCCCTCCAAGGCTCCCTTTACCACAAATCCACCTCCCAGGTGTCCCTGTCACCCTCTTGGGCACGGGGGATGTCACAGCACACATGGGGCTACAGAAACCCTGAGGCATTTAGAGGAAAAAGAAGAAAAATTCCCCTCAAAAAAAAACCCCAAAAAAAGCCCACAGAAACCCACAAAAAAAGCTGGAGCTTTTATTTCCCGAGCAGGAAGCGTCTGTGTCTCAGGATGGTGACTCCACATCCGCTCCAGCGCCAGCAGATTCCCAGGAATGGGAACAACCAAGGGTGACTCCACTGCTGGTGTCCCCACAGGGCTGGGGACATCCCAGGGATGAGGATGGCAGTGACAGAGGTGATGCCAGAGCTCAATTCCCATCTCTGCAGAGCGGAATTCCCAACTGGAGCTGGAGCAGCGCTCACACAGCCCCACATCGGGCTCCTTTTGGGAACTGCCACCACAAACTGACCCCAAAAAGCAGCACTGACCCCAAAAAGCAACACTGACCCCCAAAAATATTATCCCCACCAGCCAGGGCCAGCCCAGCCGCGTGTCCTGAGCCCATGGCAAGGTGCAGGAATCATTTCTGCTCCACCCCATCCTTTGGAGGCTGCTGCTTGAGGAAGTTTCCTGTTTGTGCACACAGAGTCTGCTCGGGGACGATATAAATGAGGATTTTTGGCAGCAGGGCCAGCTCAGCCCTCAGCCTCTGTGCAGGGGCAGCCACCGGGGCTGAAAAGCCTCTCAGAAAACCCCGAGCCTGGGGAGTTCAGGCGAGGACACGGCCGGGGCCACTCTGGGATTTTTTTTTGTTGCTGGAAAACTCCAAATGCTCGACTGGGTTGGGATAAAGGAAGGGGCACGAAGGGTCCTGGGGGCAGAGGGGCCATCCCAGGGCTTCCTGCAGCCCCCCAGGGCCAGGCTGGTGCCAAACCCAACATTTATCCAGGGAAAGGAGCTCCGGGGCCCTCTCATCCCCAGGGATTCACTGCAGAGCTTGGGGAGATGCAGCAGGACCCAGCCCTGGAGGCATTTCCTGGGCAGCAGCATCAGGGACTCTTCAGACCCAAATCCAGCTCTATATCAGCTCCTGGACCCAAATCCAGCCCTGTTCCAGCTCCTGAACCCAAATCCAGCTCTATATCAGCTCCTGGACCCAAATCCAGCCCTGTCCCAGCTCCTGGACCCAAATCCAGCTCTATATCAGCTCCTGGACCCAAATCCAGCCCTGTCCCAGCTCCTGGACCCAAATCCAGCTCTATATCAGCTCCTGGACCCAAATCCAGCCCTGTCCCAGCTCCTGGTCCCAAACCCAGTCCTGTTCCATCTCCTGGACCCAAATCCAGCCCTGTCCCAGCTCCTGGACCCAAATCCAGCCGTGTCCCAGTCCTGGACCCAAATCCAGCCGTGTCCCAGTCCTGGACCCAAACCCAGCCCTGTCCCAGCTCCTGAACCCAAATCCAGCTCTGTATCAGCTCCTGGACCCAAATCCAGGCCTGTTCCAGCTCCCGGACCCAAATTCATCCCTGTCCCAGTCCTGGACCCAAATCCAGCTGTGGCCCAGCTCCTGGACTCAAACCCAGCCCTGTCCCAGCTCCTGGACCCAAATCCAGCCCTGTCCCAGCTCCTGATGGGTGTTTGGGTTCCTCGGGTGTGTCTTTCTACGGGAATAAGATACTGGAGGAGACGCGCAGCATCCAGGTTATTTGTCGGATCTTGCAGCACCTGAAATGGGATTTTCGAGCCGCCCTGGTCCGGCGCCACCCGGGCAGGGCAGCCCAGGACAGCGGGAGCGCTGCCGGAGGTGCTGCTGCAGCCGCAGCTCGGCCCAGGGATGCCATCTGCTGTTCACAGCTCTGGGGAGAGACCCAGCCCAAACCAAACCACCCCAAACCAGCTGAAATCCTCAAGGATGCCATCTGCTGTTCACAGCTCCGGGAGGAGACCCGGGGCTCACCCAGGCCAAGCCAAACCACCCTAAACTGCTGAAATCCTCAAGGATGCCATCTGCTGTTCACAGCTCCGGGAGGAGACCTGGGGAGTGACCCAGCCTAAACCAAACCACCCCAAACTGCTGAAATCCTCCAGGATGCCATCTGCTGTTCACAGCTCTGGGAGGAACCCAAACCGAACCATCCCAAACTGCTGAAATCCTCAAACCCACCCTGCAGGCACATCCAGGAACGCCCGAGCCACCCGAGCTGGGCTCAGGTCACATCTCCAGCGCCTGGAGTGCCAAATCAGGGAGGTTGTGTCCTGCAGGATCTCATTTCCCTGCAGGAGCATCCCGGGAAAGGACAGGGATGGGGCCAGCCCCAGCTGGCACCCGGCAAAGGCAGCGGCTGTGCCAGACCTGTGCCAGTCCTATGTCAGTCCCTTGCCAGTCCTGTGCCAGTCCTGTGCCAGTCCCGTTCCAATCCTGTGCCAGTTTTGTGGCAGTCTCGTGCCAGTCCTGGTCCAATCCTGTGCCAGTTTTGTGCCAGTCCCGTGTCAGTCCTGTGCCAGTCCTGTGCCAGTTTTGTGCCAGTCCCGTTCCAATCCTGTGCCAGTTTTGTGCCAGTCCCGTGCCAGTCCCGTGTCAGTCCTGTGCCAGTCCTGTTCCAATCCTGTGCCAGTTTTGTGCCAGTCCTGTGCCAGTCCCGTGCCAGTCCTGTGCCACAGTGAGGAGTTAGAGCAGAATTCACCCTCGGGAGCAGCCCCTGGCCCCAGCTCCTGCAGGAACCCCAAGGAACAGCCACGGAGAAGGCAGAGAGCAATCCTGGATCCTGCTGCAGGTTTGGAGTTTCCTCTGGGGTTAAATCTGTAGGGAAGCACTCACAGATCCCAGGATGGAGGAGGACACCACCACTGTCACCCCTGAGCCACCACTGACCCCTCTGGAGAGCCCCAACGCCTCCCAAGGTGTCACCTGTGGCCGGGATGGCTGCAGGGACACAATTCCCACACAGGGACCTCTGGAGTCCTTCACGTGGGCAGGAGATGTGGGGAGCAGCTCCTCCAGATGATCTCCCCATGGAGATGTGGGGAGAAATTCCTCCCCCATGGAGATGTGGGGAGAAATTCCTCCCCCATGGAGATGTGAGGAGCAGTTTTTCCAGCTGGATGTCCCCATGAAGCTGTGGGGAACAGTTCTTTGAACTGGGTGTCCCCATGGAGCTGTGGGGAGAAATTCTTCCCCCATGGAGCTCTGGGGAGCAATTCCTTGAACTGGGTGTCCCCATGGAGATGTGAGGAGCAGCTCCTCCAGCTGATGTCCCCACAGAGATGTGGGGAGCTGTTCCACTGTCATGGAGTGGTGGAGAGCAGTTTCTCCAGCTGGATGTCCTCACGGAGATGTGAGGAGCAATTTCTCCCCCATGGAGATGTGAGGAGCAATTCCACCCCCATGGAGATGTGAGGAGCAGTTCCTTGAACTGGGTATCCCCATGGAGCTCTGGGGAGAAATTCCTCCCCCATGGTGATGTGGGGAGCAATTCCTTGAAGATCCCCATGAAGATGTGAGGAGCATTTCCTCCTCCATGGAGCTGTGGGTAGCAGTTCCTCCAGCTGATGTCCCCATGGAGCTGTGACAATGACAGAAGGGGACCCCTGGCCAGTGTGGGGGTTCCTCATGGACAGCAGTGCCAGGAAGGGAGGCACCAGAATCCCTGGATGTGGCTCTGGAGGAGCTGCCAGCACTGTTGGATGTGTCTGTCCCAGTCCTGGGAGCTGCCAGTGCTGTCCCCAATGCCACCACTGGGGACAGGCAGGGGCAGGGACCTGTTCCAGGTGAGCTCAGATCAGGAGTCAGAGAGGCACAGGGACCTGTTCCAGGTGGGATCCTCCTCCAGGTGGGCTCGGATCAGGCACAGGGACCTGTTCCAGGTGGGATTCTCATTCAGGTGGGCTCGGATCAGGCACAGGGACCTGTTCCAGGTCAGGTGGGATTCTCCTCCAGGTGGGTTCCAGTCAGGAATCAGACAGGCACAGGGATCTGCTCCAGGTGGAATCCCCCCTCAGATGGGTTCCAATCAGGAATCAGAGAGGCACAGGGACCTGTTCCAGATGGGATTCTCCTCCAGGTGAGCTTAGATCAGTCACAGCGCCCTGTTCCAGGTGGGATTCTCATTCAGATAGATTCCAATCAGGAGTCAGAGAGGCACAGGGCCTGCTCCAGGAGGGATTCTCCTCCAGGTATATTCCAGTCAGGAGTCAGAGAGGCACAGGGGCCTGTTCCAGGTGGGATTCTCATTCAGGTATATTCCAATCAGGAGTCAGAGAGGCACAGGGCCCTGCTCCAGGTGTGATCCTCACTCAGGTATATTCCAATCAGGAATCAGAGAGGCACAGGGCCCTGCTCCAGGTGGGATTCTCCCCCAGGTGGGCTCAGATCAGGAGTCAGAGAGGCACAGGGCCCTGCTCCAGGAGGGATCCCCGCTCAGGTATATTCCAATCAGGAGTCAGAGAGGCACAGGGCCTGCTCCAGGAGGGATTCTCCTCCAGGTATATTCCAATCAGGAGTCAGAGAGGCACAGGGGCCTGTTCCAGGTGCGATTCTCATCCAGGTGGGCTCAGATCAGGAGTCAGAGAGGCACAGGGCCCTGCTCCAGGAGGGATTCTCCTCCAGGTCTATTCCAATCAGGAGTTAGAGAGGCACAGGGCCCTGCTCCAGGTGGGATTCTCCTCCAGGTCTATTCCAATCAGGAGTCAGAGAGGCACAGGGGCCTGCTCCAGGTGGGATTCTCCTCCAGGTCTATTCCAGTCAGGAGTCAGAGAGGCACAGGGCCCTGCTCCAGGTGGGATTCTCCTCCAGGTCTATTCCAGTCAGGAGTCAGAGAGGCACAGGGCCCTGCTCCAGGTGGGATTCTCCTCCAGGTCTATTCCAGTCAGGAGTCAGAGAGGCACAGGGCCTCCACGGCCGTGCTGAGCCCCTGGCTGACGCCCCCCACGGCCAGCAGGCAGTCCCTCAGCACGATGCTGGAGCAGGCGCAGCGCGGGGTGGGCATGGGCGGGAGGCTCTCCCACTTGTTCTTCTCGGGGTGGAAAGCCTCTGCCGACTCCAGCACACTCGGCTGATTCCCTGGAAGCACAAAAGGAGGCGCTGGATGATCTGGGAAGCACCATCGAGCTTCTCTTGGCTGCTCTGACCCCATCCCATTACCGGGTTTGTTTTCCCTGCTCCCTCCCACCAGCCAGCACCGGGATTTCTCCTTTTTGGTTTTTTTTTGGGGGATGACAACAATTCCAACGCTTTTTTAAAGCGTTCCCAGAGTCCCAGAGCCTCACCCAGGCCCCCGGCCACCACAACTCTGCCTCGCAGGTAGCCGGCCACGAAGTCTGCTCGCCTTTTCTTCAGGTAGCAGGAGCGCTCCACCTTCATCCACCCACCTGGAAGGACAGGACACGCTGGGGCTGTGGGGTCACCCCCTCCTGGAAAGGCACCCACCCCTCTGAGCCCCTGGCTCATGGAAGGGCGGTTTGGCTGCAACACCTTGGGGTGATAGAACCCCATGGGATGGTTGGGTTTGGCCCCTGTTATCCCACTGTTGGATCCAGCTGCCTCAGGAGTGAGGTTTTCACATTTCATTCAGTAATCCTGACTGGAAATCGTGCTCTAAGCTGAGCTCAAGGCAGCAGCAGATGTGCTCTGTGAGGGTGGCAGAGCCCCAAAACCAGCTCCATGTGCCAAAAGCCCAAACCCAGCTCTGTGTGTCCCCAAACCCCAAACCCAGCTCTGTGTGTCCCCAAACCCCAAACCCAGCTCTGTGTCCCCAAACCCAGCTCTGTGTCCCCAAACCCCAAACGCAGCTCTGTGTCTCCAAACCCCAAACCCAGCTCTATGTGCCCCAAACCCAGCCCTCTGTGTCCCTTCACTGCTCATCTGGATGGGACAAAACTGGCACAGCCCCAAAACCAGCCCTGTGACCCCAAACCCCAAACCTAGCCCCGTGTGACCCCAAACCCAGTCCTGTGTCCCCAAACCCAGCCCTGTGTGCCCCCAAACCCAGCCCTGTGTCCTCAAACCCATCCCTGTGTCCTCAAACCCCAAACCCAGTCCTGTGTGTCCCCAAATCCAGCCCTGTGAGACTCCAAACCCAGCCCTGTGTCCCCAAACCCATCCCTGTGTCCCCAAATCCATCCCTGTGTCCCCAAACCCATACCTGTGTCCCCAAATCCATCCCTGTGTCCCCAAACCCATACCTGTGTCCCCAAATCCAGTCCTGTGTGTTCCCAAACCCCAAACCCAGCTCTATGTGTCCCCAAATCCAGCCCTGTGAGACTCCAAACCCAGCCCTGTGTCCCCAAACCCATCTCTGTGTCCCCAAACCCAGCCCTGTGTGACCCAAAACACAATCCTATGTGCCCCAAACCCAGTTCTTTGTGTCCCCAAACCCCAAAGCTATCCCTGTGTCCCCAAACCCATCCCTGTGTCCCCAAATCCATCCCTGTGTCCCCAAACCCATACCTGTGTCCCCAAATCCATCCCTGTGTCCCCAAACCCATACCTGTGTCCCCAAATCCAGTCCTGTGTGACCCCAAACACAACCTGACGTGCCCCAAACCCAGTTCTTTGTGTCCCCAAACCCCAAACCCATCCCTGTGTCCCCAAACCCCTGGGGAAGGTCCATGGCCGGTCCAGCTCCCACCTTGCTCCAGGTCGAAGACGTCCACGGTCCTCATGAACTTGGGCTGGCGGTAGAGCCGGCCCTGGCGCAGCCCCCCGAGGCTGAAGAGCTTCTCCTCGGTGGGCACGAAGCTGGAGAAGGCTCTTTTGGTGGGAATGTTGGGGAACCTGGTCCAGGAGCGCGTCTCCGTGTCGAAAACCTCGAAGGCGTTGACGGCGTACTTGGATTGCCTTCCCCCTGGGGAGGAGAGGGGAATGGAGAGGGAATGGAAATGGAAAAGGAATTGAAATGGAGAGGGAATGGAAATGGAGAGGGAATTGGAGAGGGAATTGAAATGGAGAGGGAATTGAAATGGAAAAGGAATTAAAATGGAGAGGGAATTGGAGAGGGAATTGAAATGGAGAGGGAATGGAAATAGAGAGGGAGTTGGAAAGGAGAGGGAATTGGAAAAGGGGGAATTGGAAAGGAGGGAATTGGAGAGGAGGGAATTGGAGAGGAGGGAATCAGGAAGGAGAGGGAATTGGAAAGAGGGAATTGGAAAAGAGGGAATTGAAATGGAAAGGGAATTGTAAAGGAGGGAATTGGAAAGGAGGGAATTGGAAAGGAGAGGAAGTTGGAAAGGAAGGAATTGAAATGGAGAGGGAATTGAAAAGGAGAGAGAATTGAAAAGAAGAGATAATTGAAAAGGAGAGAGAATTGAAATGGAGAGGGAATTGGAAAGGAGAAGGAATTGAAAAGCAGAGGGAATTGGAATGGAGAGGGAATTGGAATGGAGGGATTTGGAGAGGGAATTGGAAAAGAGGGTATTGGAAAGGAGAGGGAGTTGAAATTGAGAGGGAGTTGGAAAGGAAATAGAATTGAAATGGAGAGGGAATTGGAAAAGAGGGAATTAGAAAGGAGAGGGAATCGGAGGAAGAGAAAGGATGCAAAAGGAAGCAAAAGGAGAAAGTGAAGGAGAAGGAAGAGAAAGGAAGAAAAAAGAAAGAGGAGAAATGATGGAGAAGGAAGGAGAAGGAAGAGAGGAGGAGGCAGGGCTGCTCCTTACCCAGCACGTAGATCTTGGTGCCCCTCAGGATGGACGTGGCCGCGTATCGGGGGGTGGGCATGGCAGCCAGGGACACCCAGATGTCCTTGAGCACGTCGTAGTGCTGCAGGAAGTTGTGGGGCCGCAGGTCCGAGCCCATCCCGCCCGCTGCGTACACCCTGTAGTCTGGACGGGGCAAAAAAACCCCAAAAATCCCATTAAATTATTGGGATAATAAATTATTGTAGGAAAGCACCAGAAATTCCCCTCCCCTGCAGTGTTAACCTGTAATCTGGATGGGAAACACTTGGCTATGGCCGCCTCTGAGATGCCCGTGGCCTCCTCGGGGAAGCTTTCCACAATCTATTCTTCTTCTTCTATATCAAAACTTGCTTCCACCTCTATTCCACTCTCAAGTCCTAATTCAGAGAACTTCCTGCCATCTGTGAAACTTCCCAAACTTTCCCTGTTTCTCATCACTTGCCTTTGGCCGCCACTGAGATGCCCATGGCCGCCTCATGGAGCAAGCTGCGCTTCATGGAAGCTTTCCACAATCCATTATTCTTCTATAGCAAAACCTGCTTCCACCTCTACTCCACCCTCATCTTCTACATTCCGAGACCTCCCTGCCATCTGTGAAACTTCCTTCCCAAACTTTCCCTGTTTCCCATACTTGCCTTTGGCCGCCACCAAGATGCCCATGGCCGCCTCGTGGAGCGAGCTGTGCTTCGGGGAAGCTTTCCATGATGTATTATTTTATATCAAAACCTGCTTCCATCTCTGTTCCACCCTCAGCTTCTACATTCCGAGACCTTCCTGCCATCTGTGAAACTTCCTTGCCAAACTTTCCCATCTTTCTAACTTTCCAACACTTGCCTTTGGCTGCCACCGAGATGCCCATGGCCGCCTCGCGGAGCGAGCTGCGCTTCAGGGAAGATTTCCACAATCCATTATTCTTCCATATCAAAACCTGCTTCCATCTCTACTCCACCCTCATCTTCTGTATTCCAAGACCTTCCTGCCATCCGTGAAACTTCCTTCCCAAACTTTCCCTGTTTCCCACACTTGCCTTTGGCCGCCACCGAGATGCCCATGGCCGCCTCGTGGAGCGAACTGTGCTTCGGGGAAGCTTTCCATGATGTATTATTTTATATCAAAACCTGCTTCCATCTCTGTTCCACCCTCAGCTTCTACATTCCGAGACCTTCCTGCCATCTGTGAAACTTCCTTGCCAAACTTTCCCATCTTTCTAACTTTCCAACACTTGCCTTTGGCTGCCACCGAGATGCCCATGGCCGCCTCGCGGAGCGAGCTGCGCTTCAGGGAAGATTTCCACAATCCATTATTCTTCCATATCAAAACCTGCTTCCACCTCTACTCCACCCTCATCTTCTACATTCCGAGACCTCCCTGCCATCTGTGAAACATCCTTCCCAAACTTTCCCTGTTGCCCACACTTGCCTTTGGCTGCCACCGAGATGCCCATGACCACCTCGTGGAAGATTTCCACAATCTATTCTTCTATATCAAAACCTGCTTCCACCTCTACTCCACCCTCATCTTCTACATTCAGAGACCTTCCTGCTATCCCTCAAACTTCCCAAACTTTCCCTGTTTCCCACACTTGCCTTTGGCTGCCACCGAGATGCCCATGGCGGCCTCGCGGAGCGAGCTGCGCTTCCTCCAGCGCCCCTCGTCCGTGTTGTACATCTCCACCACCTTCAGCGGCAGCTGGTTGGCGCCCACCCCGCCGATCACCATGATCCTCTTGCCCAGCACGGTGACGGCCACGCCGGCCCTGGCCGTGGGCATGGCGGGCAGCGCTGCCCACTGGTCGGCCTCGGGCGAGTAGACCTCGAAGGAGTCCACGGCGACGCCGTTGTCGTCGCAGCCGCCCACGGCGAACACCTGCCCGCCCGCCTCCACCAGCGTGGAGTACACCCTGCGGCTGGGCAGCGGCGCCAGGGACTTCCACTGGAAGTCTTTGGTGTTGGGCAGCTCCATGGTGGCCGCCAGGAAGGGGTTGGTGCTGGGAAAAAAGAGAATTCCGGAATTGTTGAGGGTGGAAAAGTTCGCCAGGATTGGCCAAGTTCTGCCACTGAGTGACACCTCCAGGAATTCCTTGGACATGCCCAAACCACCCTGGGCAGCCCCTTCCAGCCCTTTCCATGAGGAAATTCCTGCTGATGTCCAACCTGAGCCTCCCCAGCCCAGCCTGAGGCCGTTCCCTCTCCTCCTGTCCCTGTTCCCTGGGATAAGATCCCAAATCCCCCCCGGCTGTCCCCTCCTGGCAGGGAGTTGTGCAGAGCCAGAAATTCCCCCTGAGCCTCCTTTGCTCCAGGCTCAGCCCCTGCCCAGCTCCCTCAGGACTCTCCAAACCCTTCCCAGCTCCCTCAGGACTCTCCAAACCCTTCCCAGCTCCCCAGGTTTCTCCAAACCCTTCCCAAATCCTTTAGGATCCTCCAAACCCTTCTCAGCTCCCTCAGCTCCTCCAAACCCTTTCCAGGTTTCTCCAGATCATTCCCAGCTCCCTCAGGATTCTCCAAACCCTTCCCCAGCTCCATTTCCTTCCCTGGACTCGCTCCAGCCCCAAAATGTTCCTCCTGAACGGAGGGAAAATCCCAGAATGCAAACCTCACTTAGCCAGGAGCAGAGCAGGACCAGAGCTGCCCTCCCACTGCCACCTGTCCCCTGTGCCACCCCCAGAGCGCCACTCCCACCTGTGCCCTGTGTCACCCCCAGAGCGCCACTGCCACCTGTCCCCTGTGTCACCGCCACCCCCAGAGCGCCACTGTCGCCTGTGCCCTGTGTCACCGCCACCCCCCCGAGCAGCACCGCCACCTTTCAGCGCCTCTCCATCAATCCTGCGGCTCCGGAGCCGCCTCAGCAGCTCACGCAGAGACCGAGCCTAAAAATAAAACAGAACAAAAAGAGGTGGGAAAACAAAAAACAAAACAAAAACACACACACACCAAAAAAAAAAGGGAAAAAACAAAACCCGAGCCAGGCGAGCAGGTTGGAGTCAGTTTGTTCTGCTGCTTCCCCACCCCCAGGTGACTCCAAACCAGGCTCTGCTCCCTCCGCAGAACCAAAATGTGGAATTTTTTGGGGAAAAAAGTACAGCCTGTTTTCCTGCCGGCTGGGGAGCCTTTCCTGCTCTCACCCACCGGATTCCTCCTCCCGACCTTCCTCACATCCCCACCCTGAGGAATGCGAGCCCCGGCTCTGCCATCCCGGGGCAGCGGGATGGGAACGCGCGGTCATTGCTCCATTTGCTCTCTCCGTCATTAAGCGAGATGCAGATGAGTTTAATTAGCGAGAGAGGGCGAAGGGAGAGGGACAAGGAAGGAAAATCCCTTCCCACCCTTCCCACCCTACCCCGAGCCTCCATAAAATCCGATTAGTCCGAGCAGGGCTGTTTGTTTTTATTATTATTATTTATCATCCCAAATAAATGCTCAACAGTGCTCCAAACACCATTTATTGCATGAGGAAATAATAAATAAATAAATTTAGAACAAATTAGTAAATAAACAAATTTATAATAAATAGAAAAATAAAGAAATCCTGCTTGGGCTGCCACCCTCCAGCAGCAGGAGCTGCCCTGGGCCCATCCACAATTCCTGGGACAATTCCTGGAAATTCCCAGCTCCAGGGGGACAAAGGGACACAAAGCCACGATTAAAAGCAGCAGCAGCACATCAAACCTCCCAGAACCCAAGGAAAAAGCAGCGAGCAGCAGCCCAGACTGCTCTGCCCTCCCTGAGCAGCATCCCCAGGATTCGTGCCCGAGGGTTCTGCTCCCTCGGATGATTGATTTCCTTTCCAGGTGAATTTTCATGGATAAATTCAGCCTGGGCTGGCTAATTAGCAAAGCAGAGCCAGCTCCTGTTTCCAGGATGGATGGATTTGTGTCCAGACATTCCTGACCTCTGTTCCTTCAAATCCAAACTGCTGGGATGAGACACAACCAGCACCAGCAGAACCTGGCTGCGGCCAGGCAATTTTTCCATCCAAAACTCAGAAATAATGGCCTAAAATGGCCTAAAAATTAATTTTTGATATCCCAGCACGCAAAGAGCGCTTGGAGAGGGATGAGGATTTCTCCTCCATGGGAATTAAGGAGCAAAGAGCCGGGAATTCTGCTGGAATGCAAAACCCTGCCTTGAATTCAGCTCCTTGGCACACAAAGATTCTGCTCCTCTTCCCTCCTGTGCTATTTAAGGAAATCAAGGTCAGGCTCAGGCGCTGAATTCCTGAATTCCTTCGCCTCCAGCTCTCCAAAAATCACCTGGATTTCGCAGGGAAGCGACACCAGCGCCGTGCTGGGAGCTGGCAGAGCTTCCTGAGGCCAAATTCCCCCTGCCAGGCCCAGGGAATTATCGCCTCATCATTCCAGATTAATTGACATTGGAAATCCAACGGGAGGAAATTGCTTTTCCACCAGCGGAGATGGAACCGAGCCCTCTCCACTCTTTATCCCTGCAGGATGAATTTCCTTGGTTTAAGGGTGGAAAGGATGAAATTCCTTGGTTTAAGGATAAAAAGGATGAAAATTCCTTGGTTTAAGGACAGAAAGGATGAAAATCCTTGGTTTAAGGATGGAAAGGATGAAATTCCACGGTATAAGGGTGGAAAGGATGAAATTCCTTGGTTTAAGGATGCAAAGGATGAATTTCCTTGGTTTAAGGACAAAAGGGATAGAATTTCTTGGTTTAAGGATGGAAAGGATGAAATTCCTTGTTTTAAGGATGAAATCCCTTGGTTGAAGGATGCAAAGGATGAAATTCCTTGGTTTAAGGATGGAAAGGATGAAATTCCATGGTTTAAGGATATAAAGGATGAAATTTCTTGGTTTAAGGATGAAATTCCTTGGTTTAAGGATGCAAAGGATGAAATTCCTCAGTTTAAGGATGGAAAGGATAAAACTCCTTGGTTTAAGGACAAAAAGGATAAAATTCCTTGGTTTAAGGATATAAAGGATGAAATTTCTTGGTTTAAGGATGAAATTCCTTGGTTTAAGGGTGGAAAGGATGAAAATCCTTGGTTTAAGGATGGGAAAGGATGAAATTCCTTGGTTTAAGGATGGAAAGGATGAAATTCCTCAGTTTAAGGATAGAAAGGATGAAATTCCTTGGTTTAAGGACAAAAAGGATAAAATTCCTTGGTTTAAGGACAAAAAGGATAAAATTCCTTGGTTTAAGGACAGAAAGGATGAAATTCCATGGTATAAGGATGGAAAGGATGAAATTCCTTGGTTTAAGGATATAAAGGATGAAATTCCTTGGTTTAAGGATGGAAAGGATGAAAATCCTTGGTTTAAGGGTGGAAAGGATGAAATTCCTCAGTTTAAGGATAGAAAGGATGAAATTCCATGGTATAAGGGTGGAAAGGATGAAATTCCTTGGTTTAAGGATAAAAAGAATGAAAATTCCTCAGTTTACGGACAGAAAGGATGAAATTCCTTGGTATAAGGGTGAAAAGGATGAAATTCCTTGGTTTAAGGATATAAAGGATGAAATTCCTTGGTTTAAGGACAAAAGGGATGAAATTTCTTGGTTTAAGGTTGGAAAGGATGAAAATCCTTGGTTTAAGGATGGAAAGGATGAAATTCCATGGTTTAAGGATATAAAGGATGAAATTTCCTGGTTTAAGGATGAAATTCCTTGGTTGAAGGATGCAAAGGATGAAATTCCTTGGTTTAAGGATGCAAAGGGTGAAAATCCTTGGTTTAAGGATAGAAAGGAATAAATTCCTTGGTTTAAGGACAGAAAGGATGAAATTCCTTGGTTTAAGGATGCAAAGGATGAAATTCCTCAGTTTAAGGATGGAAAGGATGAAATTCCTTGATTTAAGGACGGAAAGGATGAAATTCCTTGGTTTAAGAAACCCTCCAGTGCCTTTTCCAAGTGGATTTGGAGCGTGGATGGGCAGGGACATATCCAGAGAGGGGTCAGGGCTCCAGGGGACCGCTGGATTTCTCCCTGGATCTCTTCCTTTCCCTCCAAGGAAAACCCACCCCTCATTTTGGAGACCCCCTGGATTCATGGCATTTATGGACCTGCAATAATTTGGGATTTATCAGAGCCAGGCATTGAGATTCCAAGGGATTCACGGGATGAACAGGGGGAGATGTCAGAGCAGCTCCTTCCCCTTCCCATCTCTCTTCTCTCCAGGATTTGGAAGTTTTGCTGCTCCGGGGTGGAAATTCCAAGAGCTGGAACTCAAATTTGGGAACGGGGCAGAGCCAGGATGATGCTCAGAGCCCCAAAATTCCCGCTAGGAGCGGGTCAGACACACTCAGCCCTTCCTCAACGGGGCACAGAAATCCACGGGGGAAACTTCGGGAAAAAGATTCCTCCTGTCCCCCGTGTCCCGAGGGAAAAGGGGCTGGGAAGAGCCGGGTTCTGGGAATGGAAGGAGCAGCCCCGGCAGCTGGGAATGGAAGGAACAGGCTCGGAATTATCAGCCGGGGATTCCTGACCCCTCCCCGCCTCAGCTCCCTCGCCATAGTAACAATCACCCGGAACATCACAACAACAACAACAAAACCTCACCGGCTCCCCGCCTCTGCCTGGAAAATAACCGGCAAAAAAGAGCGAAAACCACCGGGATGGGAAGAGATTTCATAGTGTGGAGCAGAGCAGCGCTCGGAGCTGGGCTGTGCCCCCCATCCCGAGCATCCTTTGGGATGCAGGAGGGGCTGGGGGCCGGTCTGGCCGCCCCCCGAGTCACCCCTTCCCCCATCCCGGTCCCTCGGGAGCCTCTCCTGGCAGCTGCGATCTCCTGATGGGAGGGACAGGGGTTGTGGAAGGAAATATTCCCCCACAGGAGCGTGTCAGGGGTGTCACAGCTCCGGGATAAGGGGCAAAGAAAGAGCCCAAATCAGCCTTTATTAAAAACCCTGAGTGGGCTGAAAAAAACAGCAGAGCAAGGTGAGGTTTGTCTCATGTCACTGCTGAGCTCAGGAGTTTGAATTTAATTTAAATAATTTCTTTTAAATAATTTAATTTAAATAATTTCTTTTAAATAATTTCATTTAAATAATTTAATTTCATTTAATTCAAGAGCAAGGACCCACCTGCAAGGGCAAAGGGGTCTCCCTTCCCCACCCAGCTCCCACCAGGATCCTGAATCCCCCTCCTCGTCCCCAGAAGCTCCTGTGCCCCAGCAGCTGCTCTCCTGCACGGGTCAAACACAGAAAGGCGTCTCCAAGCCCTGCAGCCTCTCAGGTTGTGTTTCCAGAGCTCTTTTTTCTCTTTATTTCAGCTGCAGAGGAACGGGATGAGCTCGGGCCAGATCACAGCTGGGGGAGGTCACAGCGACCCCATCCCTGCCGGGCCTGGTCTGGGAGAAAGGCTGGGAAAATGGGATTGGGGATGCTGGGAGGAAAAAAAGCTGAAAATATGGAATTTTTTGGGGGGAGAAAAGTACAGAAAACCCCATCCTTTTCCACAAAAAGTAAGGGGGAAAAAATTATCCTTCCCCCACCCAATTTTTGGAAGGAAAACACAAACTCCAAGCTTTGTTTTGTGGCTGTTCCTGAAAAGCCTTGGGTCCCAAAGCATCCCCCCTCCCCAAAGGACCTCCAGGGAGGAATTCCCTCCCCTCCCTCCTTCCTTTCCCCAGGATTTCTCGGGAATACTCACAGCTCCTCTGGAGCATGGCTGGAAATGCTCCGGATTTTCCCAAATCCTCCGAGCATCCCCTTCCTCCCACCTCCCCGCCGGGCTGCGAGCGGCGCCGGGAGCAGCCGGGGCTGGGAATTGCTGCGTGGGAAGAGAGGTGGGAAAAAAAAAAAATTTAAAAAATTTGAAAAATAAAATAAATCCGCGTAAATCCAGCGGCGCTGCTGTTCCCCCTCTGGAAGATGTAGGACACTCAGGGCGGGGAGGGTTTCCCCAGCTGGGCTCCTCCTCGGGGCTGTGCGTGCGAATTCCCGGCGTTCCCGATCCACTCCCTGAGCCTTTTATGGCTCCCCACGCTCGCACAGGATGTTCTGGAACGGCCGCGCTCCCCCCGCTCCCCGCCCCAGGAGCTGCCCGGGGAATTTCGGCAAAAAAAAATCGGGGAAAGCCGGAGCTGAGAGGGGGCAGAGATTGTCCTGGGGAGGGATGGGTGGATCCCAGGGAAGAGCTCATCCCGTGGATGTCGCCCGAAAACTGGGGAAATGGGCACGGTGAGGGCGGCTGGGGAGGCAGAACCCCAAAATTCTGCTCCTGCATCCCACGAGGAGCTTGGAGGGACAGGATGTTGGAGCTCTTGGAACTGATTCCCAAAATTCTGCTCCCTGTATCCCATAAGCTTGGAGGAACAGGATGTTGGAGCCTTTGGGGCCATTCCCAAAATTCTGCTCCTGCATCCCACAGGGAGCTTGGAGGAATGGGATACTGGAGCCCTCTGGAGCTGATTCCCAAAATTCTGCTCCTGCATCCCACAAGGAGCTGGAGGACTGGGATGTTGGAGCCCGTGGATTCCCAAAATTCTGCTCCTGCATCCCACAGGGAGCCTGGAAGAACGGGATGTTGGAGCTCTTGGAACTGATTCCCAAAATTCTGCTCCTGTATCCCATAAGCTTGGAGGAACAGGATGTTGGAGCCTCTGGAGCTGATTCCCAAAATTCTGCTCCTGCATCCCCACAGGGAGCTTGGAGGAATGGGATATTGGAGCCTGTGGATTCCCCAAAATTCTGCTCCTGCATCCCACAGGGAGCTAGAGGACTGGATGTTGGAGCCTGTGGATTCCCAAAATTCTGCTTCTGCATCCCATGAGGAGCCTGGAGGAACAGGATGTTGGAGCCTTTAGGGCCAATTCCCCAAATTCTGCTCCTGCATCCCATGAGGATCCCATGAGGAGCTTGGAGGAATGGGATACTGGAGCCTTTGGAGCTGATTCCCAAAATTCTGCTCCCTGTATCCCATAAGCTTGGAGGAACAGGATGTTGGAGCCTCTGGAGCTGATTCCCAAAATCTGCTCCTGCATCCCACAGGAAGCTCAGAGGACTGGGATGTTGGAGCCCGTGGATTCCCAAAATTCTGCTCCTGCATCCCACAGGGAGCCTGGAGGAACGGGATGTTGGAGCTTTTGGGGTCAATTCCCAAAATTCTGCTCCCTGTATCCCATAAGCTTGGAGGAACAGGATGTTGGAGCCTCTGGAGCTGATTCCCCAAAATTCTGCTCCTGCATCCCACAAACTCAGACTGGGATGTTGGAACCTGTGGATTCCCAAAATTCTGATCCTGTATCCCACAAGGAACTCAGAGGAGCAGGATTTTGGAGCAATTGGAGCTGATTCCCAAAATTTCTTTCCCTGCATCCCACAAGGAGCTCAGAGGAGCAGGATTTTGGACCCTTGGGAGCCAATTCCCAAAATTCTGCTCCCACATCCCACAAGGAGCTCACAGGAGAGGGATTTTGGACCCCTTTGGAGCCAATTCCCATCCTGCCACCCATCCCAGGATTTTTCTCCCCTGACCTGGTTCTCTCCAAAGCTGTTAAATCATCTTTTTCTCCTCAAAGTGCTGCGGAATAACTTTGTGGAAAAATCCTTTTTCTCTTTTTTTTTTGGTGCCTCAAAAAAAGCAGATTTTTTGTTTACCTCACCCTGCTTGGGAATGATAGAGGAAGTGTTGATGTTAAAGGGAAAAATAAATGAATAATAGTCCTGAAAATCGATAAAATCCCTGCAATTCCACATGTTTTCCATGGGAACAGCAGGAGAGGTGCAGCAATTCCTGAAGATGACACCAGGGAGGTTTTAATTCCCCGAATTTAATTCCCTTTTTCTCACCTGTGGCACCTCAGGCTGAGCCAATACCACCCCCAAACCATTCCTGGGATGGGAAAAGGGGGAAGAGCTGAAGGAGGAAAAAAATGGGGGGAAAATGGAAAAAAATCAGCTGTGGAAATGGAGAAAAAGGGGGTTTAGTTGTTTTATTTTTCTTGAAATATTATTATTATTATTATCATTATTATTATTATTATTATTATATAATAATAAAATTATTATTTACTTGAAATAATAATAACATTTCAATTAATTCATTTATATTCATTTAATAACAATAATTTTACTAATAATACATAATAAATATTATATATAATTTAATAATTTTTTTTTTAAATAATGTTGGGGGTAAAGAGGGAACATGGATTTTTTTTTTGTAGATAAAGAGGGAAAACAGGGATTTTGTTGTGCCAGCAAGGAGGAATGCAGGGGATGGGAGCTCCCTAATTTTTCCCAGAGATTTTTCAAGCTGACAGTTAATTAAGGAGTTAATTAAGGATTTTTCAGTGCAGGGAGTGCATTAATGGTGCAGACAGGAGCCCAGAACTCTGGGATTTCTCCCTCAGATTTCACCCGTAGGAGAAATCCACCAGCTGTGCCCCGCCCGTGTGAAATGCGGGGAGACAGCGTTCCAGGCAGGCAGGAACCTGGGAAAAAATAGGGGAAAAAAGGGAAAAAAACCATCCCAAAATTCATCCAAAAACCATCACCAAAACCATCCCCAAAACACCCTAACACCACCTCAAAACCATACCAAAATCTATCCCAAAACCACCCCAAAACCATCCCCAAAATGATCCCAAAATCATTCCAAAATCTATCCCAAACACTGTCCCAAAATCCACCCCAAAACCGACCCCAAACCATCCCAAAACTAATCCAAAACCATCCTAAATCCCTCCCAAAAGCATCCCAAACACCCTCCCCGAAATCATCCCAAAACCCACCCCAAAAACTACCCCCCAATACCATCGCAAAACAATCCCAAAAACTATCCCAAAAACCGTCTGAAAACCATCCCAAAAATCACCCCAAAACCATCCCAAAACCCATCCCAAAACCTACCCACAAACATCACACAAAACCCACCCCAAAACCATCCCAAAACTATCCCAAACACCATCCCGAAATCATCCCAAAATCCACCCCAAAAACCACCCAAAAACTACCCCAAAAACCATCCCAAAACAATCCCAAAAACTATCCCAAAAACCGTCTGAAAACCATCGCAAAAACACCCCCAAAACCATCCCCCAAAACTATCCCAAAACCATCCCAAAAACCATCCCAAAAACCCACCACAAACACCACACACAAAACCCACCCCAAAAGCATCGCAAAAATCACCCCAAAACCATCCCAAAAACCATCCCAAAACCATCCAAAAACTATCCCAAAACCATCCAAAAACTATCCCAAAACCCAGCACTAACACCACACAAAAACCACCCCAAAACCATGGGCAAAAATCACCCCAAAACAATCCGAAAACTATCCCAAAACCATCCCAAAACCATGCCAAAAACATCCCAAAACCATCCCAAAAACCACCACAAACACCACACAAAATCCACCCCAAAACCATCGCAAAAATCACCCCAAAACCCATCCCAATACCATCCCCAAAACCCACCCCCAAAAATAATCTCAAACCCATCCTATAACCACCCCAAAACTCATCCAAAACCACCCCAAACCACCCCAAAAACCACCTCAAAACCATCCCAAACCTCATCCCAAAATCCATCCCAAAACCCACCCCCAACACCACCAGAGCTCTTTCACCCCATCTCTATTAAATCTCAGAAAATCCCATAAAATCTGATTTTTACACCGATTTTTTTCCCTTGTCCCTGCCCGGCCCATCAATGATTAACCTGAGGAGCAAAGTCCCTCTGCCCTCTCCCTTTTCCTTTTGGCTCATTCCCAAACCCAAACTCCGGGAAAAATCAGGGAATTTTCTGCCTCGCTCTGGGATTTATGGTCAGGAAGGGGATGCAGGGAATAACCCCAAAAAATGAAATAAAATAAAATAAATTAAATTGTATTAATAAATAAATTAATATTTCATTCATTATTAATTAATAAATATTTATTTATGAATTGCTGCCCAATAAATTAAATTTGGATTCCAATATTGATTTGAAATGGATATCTTAAAATAGATATAAATATTTTAAATTTTTATACAAATATATATTATAAATATATCATATTATATATATTATATATCATACATATACTATGTTATATATATTATTATATTGTTTATATATTATTATTATTATTATTATTATTACTATTATATAGAATCATTTGTTTATTTATTTGGTTACGTTATATCGTATTCTATTCTATTCTATTATTATATTATATCGTATAATATTATATATATATTATATTATATTATATTATATTATATTATATTATATTATATTATATTATATTATATTATATTAAATTATATTATATTATATTATATTATATTATATTATATTAATTTTTATAATATTTCTTCCCACCCTGCCCTCCTTCATGGGGGCAAAAATGCAATGCGAGGAGAACCCACAAAACCCGAGGCGTTGTGTTCACCCCCAAATCTGCAGGATCGCAGCCTGAACCCCTCAAAACCCCTGAATCAAAGCCTGAAATTCCCTTTTTTCACAAATTTTTTATTTTTTAGGATTTTCTTTCCCCCGTGGTGAAAAAGCGAGCCCCCACCGGGGCCATGACCCCCGACGTGATTCGAACACGCAGCCTTCTGATCTGGAGTCAGACGCGCTACCGTTGCGCCACGAGGTCCCGGCAGCGCAGCCGCCGCCCGTGCTCTTAAAGCCTCAGCCCCGCCCCCGGGCTGCTTCCTGGTAGTTTTACCGGGAATTCTCCGCACACCGGGAGTTCTCCGCACAGCGGGAATCTCCCCGCACACCGGGGATTCTCTCCGGGTTTCTCGGGACAGTCCCGGAGCGGCCGCCATGAGGTCCTCCGGTCCCGCCCGCCGCGCTGGCCACGCCCCCCTGCCCACAGCCGCACGTGTGGGCTGTACCACCCACAGAGAGGTGGAGGGGTGGCGCGGCCGCACCAGCTGAGCGCTGCAGCGGCGCGGAAGAGGAATCCCCCCCCCTAGCCCGCGGTGGTCTGCGCGGGTTTAAAGGGGCCGCGCACGGAGAGGGGCCCGGGACGGGCGGAGAGCTGGGGGCGTTCTCAGCCTGCTGGAACCCACGGCTTTATTTATTATTTATATAATAAATCCATTTATTTATTTCTTTATTTATTTATTCATTCATTCATTCGTTTGTTTATTTGTTTATAATGAATTAATTATTAATGATTTAATTATTATAATAATATATAATATACAATAATATATAATATATTGTATATAATGTATATCTAAATATATATTATATATTATTATATTATATATTATATATATATATTATATATACATTATATATAAAATTATATATTTTATATATAATATATAATTATATTTTATATATAAAAGATATAGTTTAGATATTATATTAATAATTATATTGTATCTAATATGTAATATGCATAATCATTAGAGAAATAAATAAATAATTATGTATTAATATAATAAATATTTCTCTGCCTTTCCTGAAAAGTCCTGACCCCCCGGGGAACTCTGCTTTTAACCTTTGTCCATGGAGAAACCTTCCAAGACTTTGGAATTAACTGGGATCTCCAAGCGGGTGAAATGGAGAGTGGTGGATCCTTTCCTGATTCTCCAGGATCCCTCTCTGATGTCCCTGGATCCTTCCCTGGTGTTTTCTGGATCCCTCCTGGATCCCTCCCTGATGTTCCTGGATCTCTCTCTTTCTACTCCTGGATCCCTCTCTATTCTCCTGGATTCCTCCCCAGTGTTTCTGGATCCTTTCCTGATGTTCCTGGATCCCCTCCCTGATTCTCCTGGATCTTTCCCTACTATTCCTGGATCCCTCTCTATTCTCCTGGATCCATCCCCAATGTTCCTGGATCCCTCCTTGCTTCTCCTGGATCCTTTCCTGATGTCCCCGGATTCCTCCCTGATTCTCCTGGATCCCTCCCTGATTCTCCTGGATCCCTCCCCTGATGCCCCAGATCCTTTCTTGATGTCCCTGGATCCCTCCCCAATGATCCTGGATCCCTCTCTGATGTTCCTGGATCCCTCCTTGAAATTCCTGGATCCTTCCTTGTTCCTTCCCTTATTCTCCTGGATCCCTCTCCTGCTATTCCTGGGTCCCTCCTGGTGCTCCTGGATCCTTTCTTGATGTCCCTGGATCCCTCCTTGGTTCTCCTGGATCCTTTCCTGATATTCCTGGATTCCTCCCTGGTGTTCCTGGATCCCTCCCTGATGCCCCAGATCCTTTCTTGATGTCCCTGGATCCCTCCCCAATGATCCTGGATCCCCCCTCTGATGTTCCTGGATCCCTCCCTGTTATTCCTGGATCCCTCCTTGGTTCTCCTGGATCCTTTCCTGATATTCCTGGATCCCTCCCTGCTATTCCTGGGTCCCTCCTGGTGCTCCTGGATCCTTTCTTGATGTCCCTGAATCCCTCCCCAATGTTCCTGGATCCCTCCCTGATGTTCCTGGATCCTTCCTGGATCCCTCCTGGGTCCCTCCCTGATGCCTCCTGGATCCTTTTTTGATGTCCCTGGATCTCTCCCTGGTGTCTCTGGATCCCCTTCCTGGATCCCTTTCCCGGATCTGTCCCCGATTCTCCTGGATCCCTCTCTAATTCCCTTGGATCCCTCCTGATGTCCCTGGATCCCTTCCTGGATCCTTTCCCGGATCTCTCCCCGATTCTCCTGGATCCCTCTCTAATTCCCTTGGATCCCTCCTGATGTCCTTGGATCCCTTCCTGGATCCTTTCCCGGATCTCTCCCCGATTCTCCTGGATCCCTCTCTAATTCCCTTGGATCCCTCCTGATGTCCCTGGATCCCATCCTGGATCCCTTCCTGGATCCCTTCCTGGATCTCTCCCTGATTCTCCTGGATCCCTCTCTGATTCCCTTGGATCCCTCCCTGATGTCCCTGGATCCCTTCCTGGATCCCTTCCTGGATCCTTTCCCGGATCCATCCCTGATTCTCCTGGATCCCTCCCCGATGAGAGCAGGAACATTCCCCAGATCCTCCTGGGAAGGGGGAGCAGCCCAGGACACCGATGGATCACAGCAGAAAATCCTCCAGGAAAACGATGAATCCCAGCCAGCAGCGCTCATTAGGGTGGATCCCAATAATTAATTACTCTAATTAACCTGTTGGATTTTCCCCCCTGACTTCCAAAGGTTTGGCTGGGAGCTTTCCTGACATCCCAGGAATTGTTTTGGGGGTGATTTTTGCTTTACCCAACCCCTGTGCCCTTCCCCACATCCATTCCCACTCCCAAACATCGGGAATTTGCATTTCAGGCCTTTTTTAAATGTTGAATTTTAGGGTTGGTTTTGAAGAACCATCCAAGAAAAAGAGGGAGCAAAACCCCTCAGTTCCAAACGACCATAAAACTCACACTCCAAAAATTACCATAAATATTTTATTTCTTCTTAAAATTATTAATTAATTTATTAATTTGTTTATTTCTTTATTATTCTAGCATAGGAATTCCTATAGGAAGTGCTCTGCTCTGTGCGTGGAAGATGCCTGTGCTTATTTACAAATGCCATATCTATTTTTCTCCCCCATAGATAAAATAAAAAATAATTAAAACCAATAAAAAATAAAAATAAATACCCCCCAAAAAATATATGTACAGTACAGATTCCTATGGCTCCTGGGCTGGGAGACTCCTGGGAGTCTTTTCCCAAAGAAATCCGGGGCAGCAGGGATAAAAAAAGAACAATAAAAAGAGATTAATGCTTTGATCCAGGTCAGGAGAGGCTGCCAGGAGGGTTCTGAGCCTTCCCCTCCTCGCCAGGGATCGATCCAGGCTGGAATCAGGAAATTCGATGGGGTGGAGCAAGCCCCGAGGCAAAGCCTGAGCTTTAAGCCGGGTTTTGTTGAGTCAGGACCTGCTGCTGAGCTGGCTTTGTTCTTGCTGGTGTTTTGTGTGGTTTTGCATAGGAAAAACCTGGGAGAAACAGGAGAAATCTCAGGGATTGGAGTCCAAGCTAGTTTCTCTATAATTCCATTTTTTTTCACATATCTCAGTGTCCCTGTGGATTTATCCTGGAATAAAACAAAGCTGGAATTCCACCCTTATCTTACACCCCTGCTCATTCCCAGAGCAGGAATTAATCCCAATTTGTTTAAATCCTTAAACACATCCCTCCTGCGGCCACCACAAATCCTTGTGCAAAAAATAAAAATAAAATTACATTCAGGAAACGCCCTTGGAGTTCCACCAACTCCCTTGGATTTTGGGATTTTTTTTGGTCCAAATGTCCTCACCAAGGGCAGCGCTGGGGATGAAAGGTGGAACGGGCTCTGCTGATGTGCAAAAATGAGGGAACAGAAGAAAATCAGCATTTCCCAGAGCAACTGGAGCTCCCCTGAGCACACCTGGAGCTTTGTCCTTGGCATAACATTCGGAAAAAAACCAATTTTTGGGGCAGCCACCAATTATTTTGGTCTAGAGGAAGGCTGGGAATAACTGGAAGAAAATTCTCCCTGTGGAAGGGAGGAGGGACAGCTTTGACCAGGAGAGAAAAATACTTAAAAGGGGGATTTTGGTTTGGGTTTTTTTTTGGTTTTTGGTGGGGTTTTTGGGTTTTTTATCTCTTGGTTGCCACCAGGATGGAGGAATTCCCAATTCCTGGTGGGAACATGAGCAGGGGTGGCTCTGAGGGAACCTGGATTTTTTCCTTGCTGTGTTGGGGTTAAAAAAGGATTATTGCTGCTGGGAAAAAAATCATTTTTCTGCTTTCTCGATGAGCTGGAGGTTCCTTCCATGAACACCAGGAATCCTTGGCACTGGGATTTGTAGGAATTTGTGGTCCCAGCAGGGTGGTGGTGGCACCTCGGTGACATCCCCCAGCAAGGGACAGGGCAGGATCCAGCTCTGTCCCGGGGAACCTGGAGAGAGGAAAT
>JANCRA010000160.1:313992-400256 GCA_024362935.1 Setophaga petechia
TCCATCACTGTCCCATTGTTATCCCATCTCTGTCCCACCTCTGTCCCCTCACTCCCGTGGGTGCCCTGTCCCTGCAGAGCCTGGCTGGGATCTTCTGGATTCCCCCAAATTCCCCACACGGGATGGGCAGAGCCATTTCCTCAGAAAAGTGCCCGGAAAAGGCCCAATTGGGGCATTTTAATTCCAGGCAAACACAGCAGAGCATCTGAGGGGGAAGGAGCATTTTTATAAATCACCATTAGCAGCACGTGTGCTGTTTAAGCACTTAATCCCTCCCAATCCCCCCTGATTAACGATTAATTGTGCCACTAATTGCGCTATCATAGCATGGCAGGCCCAGCCTGCAGCGGGCACAGGCAGCCACACCAGTGCTGAACCACATCACAACTGGGAGCACTGGGAGGCCCTGCTGAGAGAGCCTGGGCCAAAATCCCTCCTCTATTCAAACCTCAGGGTTCTAATCCTGCTTTATCTCCAGCGTTTCCTTATCAGCTGCAAGGCAGGACAGGAGGATTGGATGCACTTGGAACAGCCCTGCCCAGTGTCATCCCTTTTTTGAGTGTGGATTTTCTTCCACTCCTATGAAAAACACATGGAAATTCCTCTATTTTGATTTGGAGTGAGCAGAAAAGCACAATATTTGAATTTATTTCCATTATTTTTACGTTTTTGATCTCTCTTCAATGCACAGCAGGCTGCAGGCCAGTGCCTCTCTGACAGTGTCTAAGGTCCTGCTTGGTGCCATCCCTTTTTTAACATGGATTTTCCTCACTCCTGTGAAAACCACATGGAAATTCCTCTATGTTTTTATTTGAAGTGGGGGAAAAGCACAATATTTGAATTTATTTTCATTATTTTTTGCTTCCCATGCATCTTTTATGTACAGAGGGCTGCCGTGTCCAAGGCCTCTCCTCTCCCTGACAGTGTCCAAGGCCCTGCTCTGTGTCATCCTTTTTTTAGCGTGGATTTTCCTCACTCCTGTGAAAACCACAAAGAAATTCCTCCATGTTTTCATTTGGAGGCAGGGGGAATGCACAATATTTGACTTTATTTCCATTATTTTTATGTTTCTGACGCCTCTTTAATGCACATCAGGCTGCAGTGTCCAAGGCCTCTCCCTGACAGTGCCCAAGGCCCTGCTTAGTGTCATCCTTTTTTTAGTGTGGATTTTCCTCACTCCTGTGAAAACCACACAGAAATTCCTCCATGTTTTCATTTGGAGGCAGAGGAAAAGCACAATATTTGAATTTATTTACATTATTTTTACATTTTTGATCTCTCTTTAATGCACAGCAGGCTGCAGGCCAGCACCTCTCCCTGAGAGTGCCCAAGGCCCTGCTTGGTGTCATCCCTTTTTAGTGGATTTTTCTCACTCCTGTGAAAAACACATGGAAATTCCTCTATGTTTTGATTTGAGGTGGGGGAAAAAGCACAATATTTGAATTTATTTCTGTTATTTTTACATTTCTGATGCCTCTTTTATGCACAGAAGGCATCAGTGTCCAAGGCCTCTCCCTGACAGTGCCCAAGGCCCTGCTCGGTGTCATCCTTTTTTTAGTGTGGATTTTCCTCACTCCTGCAAGAGCCACATGGGAATTCTTCTGTGTTTTCATTTGGATTGGAGGAAAAGCACAATATTTGAATTTATTTCCATTATTTTTCTGTGAAAACCACATGGAAATTCCTCTATGTTTTGATTTGGAGGCAGGGGCAAAGCACAATATTTGAATTTATTTCCATTATTTTCTGCTTCTGACACCTCTTTCATGCCCAGCAGGCTGCAGTGTCCAAGGCCTGGGGGCCCAGCCATGACTTTTCCTGGGGGAGATCCCTCTCTTTCCCTCTGTTATCTCACTCTGGGTTCTGTTATCTCTCCAAGGCTTGTGCAGGAACCAGCCTGGCTCTGTCAAGGACACCAGGGCTCCCTCCCCCAGCAAGGCTTTTATAGCAGAGAGAAGCTGGGATTGAAGTGAAAAAAATCTTTAAAATAAAATATTAAATTATTATTAAATAAATTACATTAAATATAATATTGAAAAATATGAAATATTGATATTATTTAAAATTAAAATGTTTTTAATTGATATTGATTAAAATATAAAAATATTACAAGGAAAATTCATGCTTTTCAGCCCCACCAATGCATTTGTTTTGTCTACAAGTGACACCACAGCTTTGAGGACACGGGGCTGGCCTTGGCTGGGTGGCACAGATGGCATTTACAGTTTAACAAGGAGCAAGGTTTATCCAAACACTCCGTGCTCACCCAGGTTCACAGACAGGCCTGAAATGTTTCCTCCCCAGAAAAGGGATCAGAGCTTGCACTGAGGCAGGAATAATCTGTTTATTGCTCTTGGGATCTCTCTGTTCTGTTGCCTTTTTCTTAACTTGGAAGTGAAATTGAAGATAATTTTAATAAGGAGGTAACATAAAACTGGAGTTTTGTTTGAAGGCTTTTCAGGGGCAGCTAGGGAAAAGTTTAAATTGTTAGGGGAAAAGCAAGGACTGGGATGATTCCTTCCCTTACTTGGGAAGCAGAGATAGGCCAGGAGGATCTCACAGATCCTGCAGGTCCCCCAGACCTCATAGATCCCATATGTCACCCAGCTGGGGCTCTGAGATCATCAGGAAGGGTCAGGATGAAAGGTATTTCAGAATTTCCCTTTCTAGGAGAGAGGGATCCAAAAATAATTATATTTCTATATTTACTTAAATAAAAATAATAGTGCTCACAGCTGCTGCTGTGCTTGGAAACCCCCTGGTCCCTCAAATGTTGACTCCTCCTCACTCCCCTCCCTGTGGCTGCTTTTCTCCCCATCCCAGGGGGAAATATGGGATATTCCCCCATGCACACAGGGCCCTCCAAGGATGGGTGCAGGGCTGGTTTAAGGTTTAATCCCAGCTTAGTGTAGTCAGGGTTTGCTCCCTCCCTCCCAACCACGTGACCCTCACAGGGCTTTAAATAAATCAGATTTCCAACCCTTGAGCCCAGGGGGGTTTTGTGCCTTTAGTGCCAAACTGTGGCACTGCTGCTCC
Source organism: Setophaga petechia (assembly GCA_024362935.1). Classification (NCBI taxonomy): domain Eukaryota; kingdom Metazoa; phylum Chordata; class Aves; order Passeriformes; family Parulidae; genus Setophaga; species Setophaga petechia. The sequence continues at coordinate 317,029 of JANCRA010000160.1, forward strand.
AGAGCTCTGTCCTGGGGGAAGCCCAGACCATGGCTGGAGCAGGGACAGGAGGTCAGCAGCACCTTCCCCTCTTATTTTATCTCTGCTCTGCAGGAAAATCAGTCCCAGGGTGGTTTGGGGCTGGTTCAGGAGCTCCAAGGAGCTGCTGGAGCAGAGCTGGGATCCTGCTGGGAGAGGATGGAGCATAAATCCCACCGAAGGCTCTCCAGCTCTTCCTCCAGAATGTGTCTCCAGGCTGTGCAGCAAAACAGGCAGAGATTTCAGGGTTTTTTTTCAGTAGCACCTTTTCTTCTCATGCCATCCCTGCTCAGCAGGAAAATCAGTCCCAGGGTGGTTTGGGGCTGGTTCAGGAGCAGAGGGATCCTTCTGGGAGAAGAGGGAGCTTTAATCCCACTATGAGATTTCCAATTCTTCCTTAGGATGTGGAAATCCAGGTGTCTCCAGGCTGTGGAGCAAAACAGGCAGAGATTTCAGGGGTTTTTTTCAGCAGCACCATCCCCTCTCATTCCATCCCTGCTCAGCAGGAAAATGAGTCCCAGGGTGGTTTGGGGCTGGTTCAGGAGCAGAGAGATCCTTCTGGGAGAAGAGGGAGCTTAAATCCCACTGAGGGATTTCCAGTTCTTCTTTAGGATGTGGAAATCCAGGTGTCTCCAGGCTGTGGAGTGAAACAGGCAGAGATTTCAGGGGTTTTTTTCAGCAGCACATTTTCCTCTCATGCCATCCCTGCTCTGCAGGAGTCTGTCCCAGGTTTGGGGCTGGTTCAGGAGCAGTGGCAGCTCTGAGGAGCTGGGATCCTGCTGGCAGAGGATGGGTCATGAATCCCACTGAGGACTCTCCAGATCTTCATCAGGATGTGGAAATCCAGGTGTCTCCAAGCTGTGGAGCAAAACAGGCAGAGATTTCAGGGGTTTTTTCAGCAGCACCTTTTCCTCTCATTCCATCCCTGCTCAGCAGGAAAATCAGTCCCAGGGTGGTTTGGGGCTGGTTCAGGAGCAGAGGGATCCTTCTGGGAGAAGAGGGAGCTTTAATCCCACTGAGGGATCTCCAGTTCTTCTTTAGGATGTGGAAATCCAGGTGTCTCCAGGCTGTGGAGTGAAACAGGCAGAGATTTCAGGTTTTTTTTCAGCAGCACCATCCCCTCTCATTCCATCCCTGCTCTGCAGGAGGATCTGTCCCAGGTTTGGGGCTGGTTCAGGAGCAGTGGCAGCTCTGAGGAGCTGGGATCCTGCTGGCAGAGGATGGGTCACGAATCCCACTGAGGACTCTCCAGATCTTCATTAGGATGTGGAAATCCAGGTGTCTCCAAGCTGTGGAGCAAAACAGGCAGAGATTTCAGGGGTTTTTTCAGCAGCACCTTTTCCTCTCATGCCATCCCTGCTCAGCAGGAAAATCAGTCCCAGGGTGGTTTGGGGCTGGTTCAGGAGCAGAGGGATCCTTCTGGGAGAAGAGGGAGCTTTAATCCCACTGAGGGATCTCCAATTCTTCCTTAGGATGTGGAAATCCAGGTGTCTCCAGGCTGTGGAGCAAAACAGGCAGAGATTTCAGGGGTTTTTTCAGCAGCACCATCCCCTCTCATTCCATCCCTGCTCAGCAGGAAAATCTGTCCCAGGGTGGTTTGGGGCTGGTTCAGGAGCAGAGGGATCCTTCTGGGAGAAGAGGGAGCTTTAATCCCACTATGAGATTTCCAATTCTTCCTTAGGATGTGGAAATCCAGGTGTCTCCAGGCTGTGCAGCAAAACAGGCAGAGATTTCAGGTTTTTTCCAAGTCCTTTTGTCAAGATAAAACATTTCCAGTCTCCTCAAAAACTCATGGCAAGGAGCCGAGCTCTTAATTGTTCTGAGTGCTCTTGGTGCTGCTCCTCCACAGAAACCTGGGGTTTTGTTTAGATTCCAACTGTTTAAGGGGTTTTTTCCCCTGGGAAATTTAATCCTGTCCAGAGCCTTTGAGGCCAGGATCCCTCTGGAAAGGTTTTTCCCAAGGATCTGGCTTGTCCTTCTTCACTGCTTCTGTGCTGCTCTTTGTGCCCCTCCTTTCCTGTGTGCCAGAGGTGGCTGCATTTCTCAAATTCCACGGGGCTATCGGGTGTCCAGGATGTCATTCCTGGTGCTTTAAATATCTTTATGGGAAGGGGAGCCGGGCTGGGATTCCTGTGCTCAGCTGTCCCTGCCGAGCTGTGTCACCCCCCAGGTCCTGGGGCCACTCCCACCCTGCAGCTCAAGGGATTCCATTCCCAAATATCCTCATTTTGTACCCAAACTTCCTTTCAGCCTCATTCTCCTGTACCAGGAAGAGGCCTTGGGGCACAGGAGGAAAATTCCTGTTCAATAGAGAGTGAAAAACCTTTCCCTCTTCCAGCAGTGCAGGGCACCTGCTGATCTAGGGGCTGTGAATCCCTGAGTGCAGGGATGCTCAGAATCCTCAGAATTGTGTCTGAGGGAGAAATTCCTGCCCAGAGTTTTGCTGACTTTTCCCACTTCCAGCCTTTCTGGAGCAAACCAGAGTGCAAGGCACCTGCTGATCCAGGGGTTGTGACTCCCTGAGTGCAGGGATGCTCAGAATCCTCAGAATCCTCAGGATTGTGTCCTGCTCAGTTTTGCTGACATTTCCCACTTCCAGTCCTTCTGGAGTGAACCAGCAGTGCAGGGCACCTGCTGATCCAGGGACTGTGAATCCCTGAGTGCAGGGATGCTCAGAATCCTCAGAATCCTCAGAATTGTGTCCGAGGGAGAAATTCCTGCTCAGTTTTGCTGACTTTTCCCACTTCCAGCCTTTCTGGAGCAAACCAGAGTGCAAGGCACCTGCTGATCCAGGGGCTGTGAATCCCTGAGTGCAGGGATGCCCAGAATCCTCAGAACCCTCAGAATCCTCAGGATTGTGTCCTGAGGATTGTGTCCTGCTCAGAGTTTTGCTGACATTTCCCATTTCTAGCCTTTCTGGAGTGAACCAGCAGTGCAGGGCACCTGCTGATCCAGGGGCTGTGAATCCCTGAGTGCAGGGATGCCCAGAATCCTCAGAATTGTGTCCGAGGGAGAAATTCCTGCTCAGTTTTGCTGACATTTCCCACTTCCAGTCCTTCTGGAGCAAACAAGCAGTGCAGGGCACCTGCTGATCCTGAGTGCAGGGATCCTCAGAATCCTCAGAATCCTCAGAATCCAGGCTGCTCCCACCTGGGGATGCTGCACGTACCAGGGGAGCACTGACACGACCCTGGCAGGGTGGGGACAATGCCAGCCCTGAGCTGCCCCAGCACTGGGGTGGCCCAACTGGGCAGCAGTGGCACCATTGTTGCTGCAGCTGAGCTCTGGCCACTTGTCCCAGGTTAGGGAAGAAGTGCCCAGTGTTCTGAGCTGCTGGAATAATGGCTGGCATTGGGATGCCTCGCTCAGAGCTGCCCTGAGCTCACCAGGAGCCGAGGGAGAGCTGAGGGCACAGAGAAAGGCAAAATCTCCCAGAACAAAGGTCCTTTGTGTGCTGCCTTACTGGGCTCCTTGTCAGCTCCAAACCCGGGTGGGAATGTGCATCCAGCCAAGGGCTGCCCTTCCCTCCCGTCCCTGCAGCCAGCACAGGTTGGAATCCCAGCCCTGGGAGAGGCCAAGGGCAGCTTGGAGCTGAAGATGTCCCTGCTGATGGGATGGGAATGGCTGTAAGGTCCCTGCTGATGGGAATGGGATCAGCTCTAAGATTCCTGCTCATGGGGATGGGATGAGCTCTAAGATTCCTGCTCATGGGGATGGGATCAGCTCTAAGATTCCTGCTCATGGGAATGGGATGAGCTCCAAGGTCCCTGCCTATGGAGATGGGATGAGCTCTAAGGTCCCTGCTGATGGGAATGGGATCAGCTCTAAGATTCCTGCTCATGGGAATGGGATGAGCTCCAAGGTCCCTGCCTATGGAGATGGGATGAGCTCTAAGGTCCCTGCTGATGGGAATGGGATCAGCTCTAAGATTCCTGCTCATGGGGATGGGATGAGCTCTAAGATTCCTGCTCATGGAATTGGGATGAGCTCTAAGATTCCTGCTCATGGGAATGGGATCAGCTCTAAGATTCCTGCTCATGGAATTGGGATGAGCTCTAAGATTCCTGCTCATGGGAATGGGATCAGCTCTAAGATTCCTGCTCATGGAATTGGGATGAGCTCTAAGATTCCTGCTCATGGGAATGGGATCAGCTCTTAAGATTCCTGCTCATGGGAATGGGATCAGCTCTAAGATTCCTGCTCATGGGAATGGGATGAGCTCCAAGATTCCTGCTCATGGGGATGGGATGAGCTCCAAGGTCCCTGCCTATGGAGATGGGATGAGCTCTAAGGTCCCAGTCCATGAAAATTAAATGAGCTCTAAGATCCCTGCTCTTGGAAATGGGATGGGCTCTAAGGTCCCTGTCTGTGGGAATGGGATGAGCTCTAAGATCCCTGTTCACAGAAATGGGATGAGCTCTAAGATCCCTGTTCACAGAAATGGGATGAGCTCTAAGGTCCCTGCCTGTGGAAGTGGGATCAGCTCTAAGATCCCAGCCCGTGGGAATGGGATGAGCTCTAAGGTCCCTGGTCATGGGAATGGGATGAACCTCAAGATTCCTGCTCATGGGAATGGGGTGAGCTCTAAGGTCCCTGCCTATGGAGATGGGATGAGCTCTAAGGTCCCAGTCCATGAAAATGAAATGAGCTCTAAGATCCCTGCTCTTGGAAATGGGATGGGCTCTAAGGTCCCTGTCTGTGGGAATGGGATGGGCTCTAAGATCTCTGCCCATGGAAATGGGATGAGTTCTAAGGTCCCTGCTGATGGAGATGGGATGAGCTCTAAGACCCCTGCTCATGGAATTGGGATGAGCTCTAAGATCCCAGACTGTGGGAATGGGATGAGCTCTAAGGTCCCTGCTGATGGGAGTGGGATGGGCACTAAGGTCCCTGCTCGTGGAGATGGGATGAGCTCTAACATCTCTGTCCATGGAAATGGGATGAGTTCTAATATCCCTGCTAATGACAATGGGATGAGCCTCAAGATCCCTGCCCAAGGAAATGGGATGAGCTCTAAGATCCCTGTTCACAGAAATGGGATGAGCTCTAAGGTCCCTGCCTGTGGAAATGGGATCAGCTCTAAGATCCCAGCCCGTGGGAATGGGATGAGCTCTAAGGTCCCTGGTCATGGGAATGGGATGAACCTCAAGATCCCTGCTGATGGAAATGGGATGAGCCTCAAGACCCCAGCTCATGGAAATAGGATGGGCTCTAAAATCCCAGCCCATGGAAGTGGCATGGGCTCTAAGATCCCTGTTCATGGAAATGGGATGAACTCTAAGGTCCCTGCTGATGGAAATGGGATGAGCCTCAAGATCCCAGCTCATGGAATTGGGATGAGCCTCAAGACCTTGCCCATGGAAATGGGATCAGCTCTAAGGTCCCTGCTGATGGAAATGGGATGAGCTCTAAGATCCCTCCCAACCCAATCCATTCTGTGCCTCCATGAGTCTATAATGACCTGGCAGGAAGTTTTCCATGGATCCACCTTTCCCAGGCTATCCCCGTGTTCTCCTGACTCTCAGGACGTGGCTTTGTCTCTTAACAAGGAATTCCTGACTGGAATTCTGCAGGGTGGGGATGGGAAGCTGTGAGCCCAGGGTCTCACATTCCCCAGGGTCTCACCTCCCAAGGGAATTCAAACCAGCTGACAGGGAGGGAGGGATGGAGGGGGGAGGATGCCTTGCCATCATTCCTGATTTATCCCTGTGGCATTCCAAGAAAGCCCAAGCAAACGAGATAAGAATTGTTTTCTTTTTCTCTGAGGCTTCTCAGCTTCCCAGGACGAAAAATCCCAGGAGAAAATTTTTCTCCCAGGAGAAAAATCCTGGGCAAAGAGATTATTTCAGAGAATGTGAATGCTACAGGTTGGATATTAGGAAAATGTTTTTTACTGAAAGGGTGATAAAGTTCTGGAATGTTCTACTCGGGGAGGTGGTGGAGTCACCATCCCTGGGGGTGCTTAACAAAGCCTGGATGTGGCACTGGGGGCCAGGGTTGAGTTGAGGTGCTGGGACTGGGTTGGATTTGATTTTAAAATCTCTTCCAACCTGGTGGTTCTGTGATTCTGTGTTCCCTATACTCAACATCTGAGCTTGGATGTGTTTAACAAAGCCTGGATGTGGCACTGGGTGCCAGGGTTGAGTTGAGGTGCTGGGACTGGGTTGGATTTGATTTTAAAGGTCTCTTCCAGCCTGGTGATTCTGTGATTCTGTGTTCCCCAGCAGCATTATCTGAGCTAGGGTGTGTTTAACAAAGCCTGGATGTGGCACTGGGGGCCAGGGTTGAGTTGAGGTGCTGGGACTGGGTTGGATTCAATCTTAAAGGTCTCTTCCAGCCTGGTGATTCTGTGTTCCCCAGCAGCATTATCTGAGCTAGGATGTGTTTAACAAAGCCTGGATGTGGCACTGGGTGCCAGGGTTGAGTTGAGGTGCTGGGACTGGGTTGGATTTGATTTTAGAGGTCTCTTCCAACCTGGTGGTTCTGTGATTCTGTGTTCCCCTAACTCAGCATCTGAGCTTGGATGTGTTTAACAAAGCCTGGATGTGGCACTGGGTGCCAGGGTTGAGGTGTTGGGGCTGGGATGGACTCGATGATCTTGAAGGTCTCTTCCAACCTGGTGATTCTGTGAATTCTGTGAATTCTGTGAATTCTGTGAATTCCTGCAGGGTCGGTTGGGCCCTGCAGCCACACACAGCGTTGCAGGATTGCCGTGTTTGCTGAGCAAATAAAAGCTCCATGAGGAGGAGCAGAATTCCTCATTTCTCCGGGCCTTGCAGGGGTGAATCGATGCCACCTCATAGCCAGGAGCAGCGAGTGCTGAATAGGGCTTTTCAGTTTGCCTTGTAAACACCACTGGTAATCTCTCCGGGGATTAAAAAATAAATAAATAAACAAAAAAAAAAAACGGTTTAAAACAAGCAAACTTCTCCCTCCAAACCTTCCTCTCTTTCAGCTGGGAAATGGGGGCAGGAATCTGGTAAAATGGTAAGGAAAAATATGGAAAATTGATAATTTTTGAGAGGCAATAATTAGTGCTGCAAAGCTTTGCTGGAGGAGGGAGGGGACAGCTCCATACTCTGGTGATGCCTAAAATACCTGGCTCGGGAATTCCAGAGCAGGGAATCTGTAGAAACTCAGGAGAAATCCATTCCCAGGCAGAACAGCTCCAAGGTGATTTCCGGACACAGCCTTGAGGGCAACATTTAAAGGATCCTTAACTCCTTGTCTGGCTCCCGTGAGGAGTTTTCCTGCTGGGATTCACCTTTGGTGCTCTTTGAAGTGTTCCAGCCGGGTATTTACCCTCCACCCCAGTTCCAGTAAATGCAGATCGCTCGCCCTGCTGCCTTTAATCCTGGTTTTTGGTCGGGTTCCAAGCGGGGTGATTTCATTTTTATGCCTAAATTCCTCATTGCCGTGTGAAACTGCTGCTTCCCTTCGTGTCATGTTCCTGCCTGCTGGTAATTATCCGGCTCGCTCTGCATCCAGGGATCGCTGCCCTTCCTGCCAGGCTGTAAAACCCAAAGTGATGTCATTGCTTTGCTTAACAAGTGTCACTTTCCCTCGGAAAGTCAATAAATGCCACCGCTTCCTTTAGGACTCTGGGGGGAAAAAAAAACCCCAACAAAATTAAACAAAATTAAACAAAAGAGGCGGTCGCTAGGAGTTCTTCCTTTGAAATCCGTGCTGGGGAGAGCAGCTGTAAAAAGGGATTTTTTTATCACACAAGGAATGTGGCTGGAGGGTGGGTGAAGCTCCTGGAACCCAGAGGGGCTGTGGGGCACCCCACATTGCCCGGCCCGACCCTAAATTCCCACTGGAACCACACATTGCCCAGCCCGACCCTAAATTCCCCCTGGAGCCCCACATTGCCCAGCCCGACCCTAAATTCCCCCTGGAGCCCCACATTGCCCAGCCCGACCCTAAATTCCCCCTGGAGCCCCACATTTCCTGCCCCATCCTGACCCTAAATTCCCCCTGGAACCCCACATTTCCTGCCCCATCCTGATCCTAAATTCCCCCTGGAGCCCCACATTGCCCAGCCCGACCCTAAATTCCCCCTGGAGCCCCACATTTCCTGACCCTAAATTCCCCCTGGAGCCCCACATTTCCTGACCCTAAATTCCCCCTGGAGCCCCACATTGCCCGGCCTGACCCTAAATTCCCCTTGGAGCCCCATATTTACTGCCCCATCCTGACCCTAAATTCCCCCTGGAACCCCACATTTCCTGCCCCATCCTGACCCTAAATTCCCCCTGGAGCCCCACATTTCCTGCCCCATCCTGACCCTAAATCCCCCTTGGGACCCCACATTGCCCGGCCCGACCCTAAATTCCCCCTGGGACCCCACATTTCCTGTCCCAGCCTGACCCTAAATTCCCCCTGGAGCCCCACATTTCCTGTCCCAGCCTGACCCTAAATTCCCCCTGGAGCCCCACATTTCCTGTCCCAGCCTGATCCTAAATTCCCCCTGGAGCCCCACATTTCCTGTCCCATCCTGATCCTAAATTCCCCCTGGAGCCCCATATTTCCTATCCCATCCTGACCCTAAATTCCCCCTGGAGCCCCATATTTCCTATCCCATCCTGATCCTAAATTCCCCCTGGAGCCCCACATTTCCTGTCCCATCCTGACCCTAAATTCCCCCTGGAACCCCACATTTCCTGTCCCATCCTGACCCTAAATTCCCCCTGGAGCCCCACATTTCCTGCCCCATCCTGACCCTAAATTCCCCCTGGAGCCCCACATTTCCTGCCCCATCCTGACCCTAAATTCCCCCTGGAGCCCCACATTTCCTGCCCCATCCTGACCCTAAATTCCTCCTGGAGCCCCACATTTCCTGTCCCATCCCGACCCTAAATTCCCCCTGGAACCCCACATTTCCTGCCCCAGCCTGACCCTAAATTTCCTCTGTCACCAAGGTTGTGGGTGCTTCCTACAAATCCCAGTTTTGGGATCATGTATGGATCCCATATGGGACAGGGTGAATTCCTGTAGGGGAAGGAGCCAAGGGCTGAGGACCAGCACAGTACCATAAATCCCATAAATCCCAGCTCACAATCCCATAAATCCCAGCTTTGGGTTCCTATATCCATATGGGACAGGGCAAATTCCTGTTGGGGAAAGAGAATTCCTGTCAGGGAATGAGCCAAGGGCTGAGGACAAAGAAAATCCCATAAATCCCATAAATCCCGGCTTTGGGATCCTGTATCTGTGTGGGACAGGGCGAATTCCTGTTGGGGAAGGAGAATTCCTGTTGGGGAAGAGCCAAGGGCTGAGGACAAGCACAATCCCATAAATCCCAGTTCACAATCCCATAAATCCCAGCTTTGGGATGCTGTATCCATATGGGACAGGGCAAATTCCTGTCAGGAAAGGAGAATTCCCCTCAATGAGGAGCCAAGGGCTGAGGACAAGCACAGTCCCATAAATCCCATAAATTCCTGCTTTGGGATCCTGTATCCATATGGGACAGGGCAAATTCCTGTCAGGGAAGGAGAATTCCTGTCAGGGAAGGAGCCGAGAGCTGAGGACAAGCACAGTACCATAAATCCATAAATCCCAACTCACAATCCCATAAATCCCAGCTTTGGGATCCTGTATCCATATGGGACAGGGCAAATTCCTGTTGGGGAAGGAGAATTCCTGTCAGGGAATGAGCCAAGGGCTGAGGACAAAGAAAATCCCATAAATCCCATAAATTCCAGCTTTGGGATCCTGTATCCATATGGGACAGGGCGAATTCCTGTTGGGGAAGGAGAATTCCTGTTGGGGAAGAGCCAAGGGCTGAGGACAAGCACAATCCCATAAATCCCAGCTTTGGGATCCTGTATCTGTGTGGGACAGGGCAAATTCCTGTTGGGGAAGGAGAATTCCTCTCAATGAGGAGCCAAGGGCTGAGAACAAGCACAATCCCATAAATCCCATAAATTCCAGCTTTGGGATCCTGTATCCATATGGGACAGGGTGAATTCCTGTCGGGGAAGGAGAATTCCTGTTGGGGAAGAGCCAAGGGCTGAGGACAAGCACAATCCCATAAATCCCATAAATCCCAGCTCACAATCCATAAATCCCAGCTTTGGGATCCTGTATCCATATGGGACAGGGCAAATTCCTGTTGGGGAAGGAGACAAGGGCTGAGGACAAGCACAATACCATAAATTCCAGCTCACAATCCCATAAATCCCAGCTTTGGGATCCCATAAATCCCATCTTTAATGTGAACTCCAAGCAGGTCCAGGTGTAGCTGGAAAAATGAGCCTGGGGATGGGAGACCATGAGCAGGGAGAGGCTGGGGCGTGGCAGGAGCGGCTGCAGCGAGCCCGGGGCTATTTTTACCCCTCTCTCAGCTCCTCTCCTCTCCCAGGTTTATATTTAGCAGCCTGGAGCTGCTGGCATTCCTGCAGGAAGGATTTGGATTTGTGGAGCAGTTTTGTGGCAGTGAGGAGCTGATTCCCTGTAAACCATCCATGAGATTTTTGGGGAGGGGAAGGAAGATGGAGACAGCACTTCTCCTCATCTTCCTCATTCACCCAAGTGTTTTTCCTTTTCCCTGCATCTTTCCTGGCCCAGATTTGATCCTGACCAAAGGATCAAAGGAGTTATGGATGGAGACATCACTTCTCCTTGTTTTCCTCATTCACCCGAGTGTTTTCCCTGTTCCCTGCTTCTTTCCCAGCCCAGATTTGATCCTGACCAAAGGATCAAAGGAGATCCTCATTCACCCGAGTGTTTTTCCTGTTTCCTGCTTCTTTCCTGGCCCAGATTTGATCCTGACCAAAGGATCAAAGGAGGTTATGGATGGAGACACCACTTCTCCTCATCCTCATTCACTCGAGTGTTTTTCCTGTTCCCTGCATCTTTCCCAGATTTGATCCTCACCAAAGGATCCTGACCAAAGAAGTGGAGACACCACTTCTCCTCGTTTTCCTCATTCACCCAAGTGTTTTTCCTGTTCCCTGCATCTTTCCTGGCCCAGATTTGATCCTGACCAAAGGATCAAAGGAGATCCTCATTCACCCGAGTGTTTTTCCTGTTCCCTGCATCTTTCCCAACCCAGATTTGATCCTGACCAAAGGATCAAAGGATGTTATGGATGGAAACACTGCTTCTCCTCATCATCCTCATTCACTCGAGTGTTTTTTCCCTGTTCCCTGCATTTTTCCTGACCCAGATTTGATCCTGACCATAGGATCAAAGGGGGTTATGGATGGAAACACTGCTTCTCCTCATCATCCTTATTCACCCGAGTGTTTTCCCTGTTCCCTGCATCTTTCTCAGCCCAGATTTGATCCTGACCAAAGGATCAAAGGAGTTATGGATGGAGACACCACTTCTCCTTGTTTTCCTCATTCACCCGAGTGTTTTTCCTGTTCCCTTCATCTTTCCCAGCCCAGATTTGATCCTGACCAAAGGATGTGGGGGATGATCAAAGCAGGAATTGCTCAGCCAAGCACCTTCCCAAGATCCCAAAATCCTGCTTGATGTCCTGATTATCCCATTCCAGCCCCTGCCAGGCTGGGATTTTGTCCCCAGTGCGGGACCAGGAGCTGGATTCACTTCTGGGTCTCCTGAATCTCCTTTGGAACCCAGAGAGCATCCTCATTGTGTCCGAGCACGTTCCTGTTGGGAAAACATTCCAATGTCTGAAGCTGGAGTGGAGGAGTCTCCAACCCTCCCACCTCCCTTCCCACCCCCAGCAAACCCCTCAGCACGGCCAAACCTTCAGCCTCAGCAAGGTGGGAGCTGAGCAGGGGCAGGGAATCGCCGGGATTCAGGTGAATTCCCGGGATTTTCAGGGGATTCACCCACTGCAGGGCGCCGTGCCTCACCGCAGAGCCTGGCAGGCGCCCAGCCGAGTGTTTATATCGCTGAGGGATCATCCTCTAAAGCTTTCACATGCAGGCGCGCCGGGCTGGGCGGTGCCGTTGTCCTGGCGACGGGGATGCGGTGTGGGATCAGTCTGGAGCGCTGCGATGGCTCCGGGGCCGTGCTGATAAACCTGGGAGGGGCTGGGGGGGGTCTGGGGACAGCCAGGGGAGAGCTGGAGTGGGGACACCCAGGGGCAAGAGGAGAGACCCAGGAGGAAGAGGCTGAGCTGCTCCAGACATGGGATGTGCAGGAAGGAGCCGCTCCTTGTGGGGAAATCATCCCTGAGAAGTTTTGGGGTCTGGTACCAAGGGGTGATTGAGCTCCTCAGATTGGATTGGGGGCTGAGAGCAGTGTGAGAGTCCAGGGTGGTGCTGATAAACTTGGGAAGGGTCTGGGGGAGCTCTGGGAACACCCAGGGGGAAGGGGCTGAGCTGCTCCTTGTGGGGAGAAAAATCATCCCTGAGAAGTTTTGGGGTCTGTTTGGTACCAAGGGGTGATTGAGCTCTTCAGATTGGGCTGGAGGATGAGAGCAGTGTGAGAGTCCAGGGTGGTGCTGATAAACCTGGGGGGCTCTGGGGACAGCCAGGGAAGAGCAGGAGTGGGACACTCAGGAGGAAAAGGCCAAGCTGCTCCAAACATGGGATGTGCAGGAAAGAGCCGCTCCTTGTGGGGAAAATCATCCCTGAGAGGTTTTGGGATCTGTTTGGTACCAAGGGGTGATTGAGCTCTTAAGACTGGGTTGGGGGCTGAGAGCAGTGTTAAGAGTCCAGGATGGTGCTGATAAACTTGGGAAGGGTCTGGGGGAGCTCTGGGAACACCCAGGGGGAAGGGGCTGAGCTGCTCCAGACGCAGGATGTGCAGGAAAGAGCCGCTCCTTGTGGGGAAAATCATCCCTGAGAGGTTTTGGGGTCTGGTACCAAGGGGTACTGCAGGCTGAGAGCAGTGTTAGAGCCCAGGGTGGTGCTGATAAACCTGGGGGGCTCTGGGGACAGCCAGGGAAGAGCAGGAGCAGGGACACCCAGAAGGAAAGGGCCAAGCTGCTCCAGACATGGGATGTGCAGGAAAGAACTGCTCCTTGTGGGGGAAATCATCCCTGAGAGGTTTTGGGGTCTGTTTGGTACCAAGGGGTGATTGAGCTCTTAAGACTGGGCTGGGGGCTGAGAGCAGTGTGAGAGTCCAGGGTGGTGCTGATAAACTTGGGAAGGGTCTGGGGGAGCTCTGGGAACACCCAGGGGAAAGGGGCTGAGCTGCTCCTTGTGGGGAGAAAAATCATCCCTGAGAGGTTTTGGGGTCTGTTTGGTACCAAGGGGTGATTGAGCTCTTCAGATTGGGTTGGGGAATGAGAGCAGTGTGAGAGCCCAGGGTGATGCTGATAAACCTGGGGGGCTCTGGGGACAGCCAGGGAAGAGCAGGAGCAGGGACACTCAGGAGGAAAAGGCCAAGCTGCTCCAGACACAGGATATGCAGGAAAAAACTGCTCCTTGTGGGGAAAATCATCCCTGAGAAGTTTTGGGGTCTGGTACCAAGGGGTGATTGAGCTCCTCAGATTGGGTTGGGGAATGAGAGCAGTGTGAGAGTCCAGGGCTGCTCATGGAAAATCCCCTGGCAGGGAGGTTGGAGTGTCCAGAGCATGAGGGATGCAGGAGGAGCATCCCCACACTGCTGGGGTTGGGAAAAGGAGAGGAACAACCCAAACCTGCTCTGGCCTGAGGCTGGAAGGGGCAGAGCTGTGGCTGGGGGTGGGACACTGATGCCCCATCCCTGGCAGTGTCCAAGGCCAGGTTGGATGGGGTCTGGAGCAGCCTGGGACAGGGAATGGTGTGAGATGAATCCCAAGGTCCCTCCAACCCAAACCACTCTGGGATTCTGGGATTTCATGTCTGTAAATCCAGGGAGTGCTGGATCCGTGCTGGATCTGTGCTGGGCAGGAGGAATTGCAGAGGGGCTGGAGCCCAAACCCCACACAGGCAGCACTTCCAGCCTGAGCCTGGCAAGAGCCAAAGCAGGAAAGGCAAAGCTGTGCCCGGGGCCAAGGGTTTTCTTCCTTTAAGGGTTTTATTGCCTTAATCTCATCTGCGGTTAAGGCGATTCTGACGCCCAGCGGGAGGAGGCACCGGGAGCTGGGATGGAGCTGGGATGGAGCTGGGATGGAGCTGGAATAGAGCTGGGATGGAGCTGGAATAGAGCTGGGATGGAGCTGGGATAGAGCTGGGATGGAGCTGGGATGGAGCTGGGATGGAACTGGGATCGAGCTGGAATAGAGCTGGGATGGAGCTGGGATGGAGCTGGGATGGAGCTGGGATGGAGCTGGGATGGAGTTGGGATGGAGCTGGGATGGAGCTGGAATAGAGCTGAGATGGAGCTGGGATGGAGCTGGGATGGAGCTGGGATGGAGCTGGGATGGAGCTGGAATAGAACTGGGATTGAGCTTGGGAAGGAGCTGGGATGGAGCTGGAATAGAACTGGGATGGAGCTGGGATGGAGCTGGGATGGAGCTGGAATAGAACTGGGATGGAGCTGGGATGGAGCTGGGATGGAGCTGGGATGGAGCTCAGAGCATCTCCCAGGCTGGGATTTGGGGGATCCCCCCCTGCCCGTGCTGCCCCACTCAGCATCTCACTGCTGGCTCTTGGTTGCAAGGGCAAAGCTGAGGCCACACTGCCAGGGGAGAGGAATCTCCTTTCCAGTGAGAAACGTGGGGTTGAGTCTTTTCCATCAGTGTTTTGTCTTTTTCTTGCTTTCCTTCTTTTTTCACCCTGCTTTCCCCCCTGCCCAGGCATTCCTGGAGTTTCCAAGGCACAGCCTGTGACTGAGTGTGCACAGCCCTGCCCTGGGCTCAAAAACAAATCACCCTCCCTGCTCCTGTTCATCAGAGCCTTAAAAACACAAATAACCCAATTTCTGTGGCTCCTCTTCTGCCCTGACCCAGAGAAAGGACATCCCCAGGGACCCCTGGTGGGGGAAATTCATGTCAGGACATTGCCAACCCTAAAAAGGAACAGCTGTGGGGTGGAAATTGGGGTCAGGATTCTGCCAACCCAAAGAGCAGCAGTTGTGGGGTGGGAATTGGGGTCAGGACATTGCCAACCCCAAAAAGGAACAGCTGTGGGGTGGAAATTGGGGTGGAGATGCTGCCAACCCCAAAAAGCAGCAGCTGTGGGGTAGAAATTGAGGTCAGGATTCTGCCAACCCCAAAACCAGTAATTGTGGGGTGGGAATTGGGGTCAGGACATCGCCAACCCTAAAAAGGAGCAGCTGTGGGGTGGAAATTGGGGTGGAGATGCTGCCAACCCCAAAGAGCAGCAGCTGTGGCATGGGAACTCAGGTCAGGATTCTGCCAACCCCAAAGAGCAGCAGTTGTAGGGTGGAAGTTGGGGTTAGGATGCTGCCAATCCCAAAGAGCAGCAGTTTTGGGGTAGAAATTCAGGTCAGGATTCTGCCAACCCCAAAAAGCAGCAGCGTTGGGGCTGGGGGCCCATGCTGGTGTTGTCCATCCCTCTGAGCCTGCTGTCCCTTCCCCTGCAGGGCTCTGCCGTCCCTGGCAGCTCGAGGGAAGATGAACAAGATGAAAAACTTCAAGAGGAGATTTTCGCTCTCGGTGCCGCGCACGGAGACCATCGAGGAGTCCCTGACGGAGTTCACGGAGCAGTTCAACCAGCTCAACAACCAGAGGAACGAAGGTGAGGAGCCCTGGGCTGGGTGAGAGCCTCTCCAGCCCTCCCCAGGCACCCTCGGGGTTTGTGGAGGTGTCTGCCCCTCGTTCTGTGTGAGCAGCACCTCGGGGTTAAAGCTGCACAGAGATTTATCCTTCACCAGGAAAGGCGGGTGGGAGGGAAAGGAATTTGCACAAAACGGGGAGCGTTGGTTAAGGTGGAGAGTGGGAACGTGTGGGATCTCCCCCTGCCTCCCCCAAAGAGGGGGTGACCCCTGTGGGGGCTCCAGGCTGCTGTTCCCAAAGCCAAAGGGGCTGTTCTGTCCTGGGCAGCACCCGGGGCCTGCTGGGGCAGCCTTTGCCCCTCCCTGTGCGTTGGTTTTGAGCACGCAGGGAGATGAGGGGTTAAATGCAAACCTGGCTCATCCCCTGAGCAAACACAGCCCCTGGAGCAGGCTGGGGCACATCTCAGGGAGATGAGGGGTTAAAACCAAACCTGGGCACAGGGACACATCTCAGGGAGATGAGGGGTTAAATGCAAACCTGGCTCATCCCCTGAGCAAACACAGCCCCTGGAGCAGACTGGGGCAGGGCACAGGGAGCTGAGGGGTTAAATCCAAACCAGCCACAGCCCCTGTGCCAACACAGCCCCCAGAGCAGGCTGGGGCAGGGCACAGGGAGCTGAAGGGTTAAATCCAAACCTGGCTCATCCCCTGAGCAAACAAAACCCCCGGGGCAGGCTAGGGCAGGGCACAGGGAGCTGAAGGGTTAAATGTGCCAAATCTGGGCACATCCTCTGAGCAAACAAAACCCCCGGGGCAGGGCACAGGGAGATGAGGGGGTAAATCCAAATCTGGCTCATCCCCTGAACAAACACAGCCCCTGGAGCAGACTGGGGCACATCTCAGGGAGCTGAAGGGTTAAATCCAAACCTGGGCACAGGGACACATCTCAGGGAGATGAGGGGTTAAATCCAAGCCTGGCACAGCCCCTGTGCCAACACAGTCCCTGGGGCAGGCTGGGGCAGGCTCAGGGCAGGCTGGGGATGCTGCAGGCACTGGGAGCAGCCCAGCCTGAGCAACCGTGCTTGGGCAGAGCTTGGGCAGAGCTGGGCTGGGCTTGGGCAGAGCCTGGGCAGAGCCAGGCAGAGCCAGGCTGGGCTTGGGGAGCTGGGCCGAGCTGGGAAAGACCTGGGGAGAGCCAGGCAGAGCTGGGCTGGGCTCAGGGAGCCGGGCAGAGCTGGGCAGAGCCTGGCAGAGCTGAGCTGGGCCTGGGCAGAGCTTGGGGAGAGCCAGACGGAGCCTGGGGAAGCAGGCAGAGCTGGGCAGAGCTTGGGGAGCCAGGCTGGGCTTGGGCAGAGCTTGGGGAGCCAGGCAGAGCTGTGCTGGGCTCAGGGAGCTGGGCAGAGCCTGGCAGAGCTGGGCAGAGCTTGGGGAGCCAGGCAGAGCTTGGGCAGAGCCTGGCAGAGCTGGGCTGGGCTTGAGGAGCTGGGCAGAGCCTGGGGAGCCTGGCAGAGCTGGGCTGGGCTTGAGCAGAGCTTGGGGAGAGCCAGGCAGAGCCTGGGGAACCAGGCAGAGCTGGGCAGAGCTTGGGGAGCCTGGCAGAGCCTGGCAGAGCTGGACTGGGCTTGGGGAGCTGGGCAGAGCTTGGGGAACCAGGCAGAGCTGTGCTGGGCTCAGGGAGCTGGGCAGAGCCTGGCAGAGCTGGGCAGACCTTGGGGAGCCAGGACAAAGCCAGGCTGGGCTCACACCGGGTAAATCCCAGCCATGCCAGGCTGCCTCCTGCCAGCTGTGCCACAGCCCAGCCATTGCCGTGCCCCCAGCTCCTGTCCAGGCTCTGTGTGCCCTCTCTGAAGGGGCTGAGCCCTGATGTCAGTGCCTGGCACCGGCAGGGAGGGCCCGGCCGTGCCAGCCCGGCTGCCCAGGGTGCTGAAGCTCGTTCAGGGCTGCAGATTGTCCCTTCCTGGCAGGATCCCTGGGGCTCTCTGTGTCCCCATGGTCCAGAGCCCACCCTGGTGACAGCCAGGGCCAGCTCAGGTGATCCTGGCTCCAGGGGCAGATCCCAGCAGGGATCAACACCTGGGCTCTCCTTTGCTCAGGGGATTCCCTGGAGTTTGGTTTCCCTCCAGCCTCAGAAATCCCTGGCATTCCCACACTGCAAATCCCAAACTTTGGTGGCTCTGAGTGCCAGAATCACAAAATTAGGGATTTTGGAAGGGATCCCAAAGCTGCTCCCATTCATCTCCCACCACCCCAGGCTGCTCTGGCTCCTGCGAGGGGACAGGCAGGGGACAAAGCTGCCCCACCTGCTGAGGAATCCCCAGCCCTGTCCTCCCCATCCCCTCATTCTCACCTCCTCACCCCCACAGATGCTGATAAAAGGAGGTAAAACAGGTTTGGTTTTCTTTTTCCAGGCTGGAAAATCAAACAGCCTTCCAGCCCGGACACATCCTGTCACCAGCAATGTCACCTTGGTGGAACCTGGGTGTGTTTTTTACAGAGGGATCAGGGCTGGGGGGCTCTGGGGGCACCCAGCAGCAGCCCCCAAACACCCACAGCCTGCTCTGCCCTCCCGAAGGGACAAACCAGAGCCACCAGGGGACACCGGGCCCTGAAGAAATGATGATGATGAGGGGGAGGAAGGAGGGTGGAGAACCAGAGCTCAGGGCCTGGAGAGGAGGGAAAGAAATTCAAAGTTCTGATTCACACTCAGCAAAGGAATTCAAAGTTCCAGTGCAGGCAGGCAGAGGAGGGTCCTGGCCCCTTTCCGTGGGAGATCAAAGCTTGTTTGGGTACAGGAGGAGTTTAATGTATAAATGTATTTATAATAGATAATATTTATTTAATATATAAATATTAATATTAATTT
This sequence comes from Setophaga petechia, assembly GCA_024362935.1. Lineage (NCBI taxonomy): Eukaryota > Metazoa > Chordata > Aves > Passeriformes > Parulidae > Setophaga > Setophaga petechia. Next base: position 335,438 of record JANCRA010000160.1, read on the forward strand.
ATTAATAAATAATTAATATAGAAATGTATAAATATTAATATATAATACTAATACATTATATTAAATATATATTAAATATATAATAAATATAATATGCGTAATATATTAATATTTAATATATAATATATAGATATATAATATATAATATTAATAATATTGTATATAAATATTATTAATATTTATATATTAATATTAATATGTTAATATATATTAATGTATTAATATTTATATATAATATATAAATAATACTATATTAATACTAATATATATTATTATATATTAATATATAATTATATTGATATACAAGAATACAAAATATTATATATTTTATAATATTTAATATATTATAAAATATATACTATATTAATATTAATGTTAATATTAATATTGATATATTAGATATTAATTATATCTTTCTATATTAATATATAATTAATATATAAATATTAATATTAATACAAATATAAATATTTGTTTAATATATAAATATATTTATTAAAAAGGGCTGCCTGTATCTGCTTTCCTTCCTTTCATGTGGCAGCAGCCTCGTTCCTTCCCTGTCAGCGAGTTCTGCCTGCCCACAGCTGCACCCTGCAAGGTCCTGCAAGGTCCTGCAAGCTCACAGCTTCACACTAAGGTCCTATAAGGCCACAGATTCACACTTCAAGGTCCTGCAAGCTCACAGATTCACACTAAGGTCCTATAAGGCCATAGTTTCACCCTGCAAGGTCCTGTAAGCTCACAGCTTCGCACTCAGCTCCGTGCAAGGTCCTGCAAGCTCACAGATTCACACTTCAAGGTCGTGTAAGCTCACAGCTTCACACTCAGCTCCCTGCAAGGTCCTGCAAGCTCACAGCTTCACCCTGAGATCCCTGCAAGGTCCTAAAAGCTCACAGCTTCACCCTGAGCTCCCTGCAGGATCCTGCAAGGTCCTGCAAGCTCACAGCTTCACCCTCCAGGGTCCTGCAAGCCCACAGCTTCACACTAAGGTCCTGGAAGGCCACAGCTTCACACTCAGCTCCCTACAAGGTCCGGCAAGCTCACAGCTTCACCCTGAGCTCCCTGCAGGGTCCTTCAAGCCCACAGTTTCACGCTGAGCTCCCTGCAAGCTCACAGCTTCACACTAAGGTCCTGCAAGGCCACAGTTTCACCCTGCAAGGTCCTGCAAGCCCACAGCTTCACCCAGAGCTCCCTGCAGGGTTCTACAAGCTCACAGCTTCACACTGAGCCCCCTGAAAGGTCCTGCAAGCCCACAGCTTCACCCAGAGCTCCCTGCAAGGTCCTGCAAGCCCACAGCTTCACCCTGAGCTCCCTGCAAGGTCCTGCAAGGCCACAGCTTCACCCTGAGCGCTCAGCAGGGTCCTATAAGGCCACAGCTTCACACTAAGGTCCTGCAAGCTCACAGCTTCACCCTGCAAGGTCCTGCAAGCCCACAGCTTCACTCTGAGCCCCCTGCAGGGTCCTGCAAGCCCACAGCTTCACCCCTCAAGGTCCTGCAAGGCCACAGCTTCACCCTGAGTGCTCAGCAGGGTCCTATAAGGCCACAGCTTCACACTAGGGTCCTGCAAGCTCACAGCTTCACCCTGCAAGGTCCTGCAAGCCCACAGCTTCACTCTGAGCTCCCTGCAGGGTCCTGCAAGCTCACAGCTTCACCCCTCAAGGTCCTGCAAGCCCCGGGGGCAGCTGCAGCCCGTTGGGATTGGGAATCTCCCGGTGGCAGAGCAGGGCAGGGAGGGCTGGGCTGGCACATCCCCGCCCCAGGGCAGCCCAGAGCCCTCTCCCCTCACCCCTGCAGCCCTCTGTGAGTTTTTACCTCCTTTCCCATCCTTTTGGATCCAATTGTCAGGAAAATTAATCCACAAACTCCAGAGGTTTGTGGCCAAAAAGGAGCCAGAGGAGTCCTGGAGCTTTATTCCAATTAAGGGAGAGGCCATGGGACATTGCCCTGGAGTCTCTCAGATTTTTATCCCAATTTTCCTCTCTCTTTCCCCATTTCTGAGGTACTTAGGAGGTTCAGACTTCCCAAAACACCTGATACCAGAGATTCCCCTCTAATGTACAACCCTCCCTTTTCATTTTTAATTCTTATGGCATTTAGGGGTTTTCCCCATTATTTCTTTCACTTTTCAATATCCAATTTCATTGGTCAGCAAACCTGAAGTTTATTTCTAAAATCAAATCTCTTTTTCATTCATCAGTCAGTGCAATCCTTCCCATTGTTTATCTCTCATTTTTTTTGTAACTCTCATTTGTTTATTTCCTGGTTTTATCTACCAGCAGCCCCACAGCTTGTTTGGAAAGACAGATCTGTCATTCCTCTCACACTGGCGTGTCCAGATTGTGGATTTACCTCTGATTTTACATCAAATATGACAAAAGTTTGATCCACTGCTCTCAGAGCTGCTGGTTTGCAGGCTGCACCTCCTACCCAGCTTTGTTTTTGTTTCACCTGTGGGAAGCAGCACAAACTCACCCAAAATATAATTTCCAGCGGGTTGGTCAGCCTCCATTCAGCCAGACCTTAAACATCCTTTGCTTTCCTTGATTATAATTTGCTTGGCAAACGAGGAAGTTCAGAAAGATTCGGTCCAGTTGAATGAATCCACATTATTCTCATACCTGTGGTTAACTCAGGGGACGTTTCCTGATTGTTGCTGTGAAAACAGATGGAGGCAAATGGACAGGGAGCAGAGGAGGGGTTTTACCAGAGCCCTGGCACCGTTTCAGCCCCCCTGGCACTGAGGGCTGGGCACCCTGGAGCCCATGGCACAAAGCCACGGCCCTTGCCAGGTCACTGGCCTGCCAGCTCTCATCCATCAGCCCAGCAAAATGCAGCCAGGGCCCAGCCCTGCTCAGCAGCCCTGAAAATCCAGCCCTGCCTCCCTCCCTGTGCAGCCGTGAGATCATCCCTGCAGCGGGATTGTCCCCGAGCCCCAGGGACAGGGCAGGGACAGGGCTGGGACAGGGCTGGGACAGGGCTGGGACAGGGCAGGGACAGGGCTGGGACAGGGCTGGGACAGGGCAGGGACAGGGCAGGGACAGGGCTGGGACAGGGCAGGGACAGGGCAGGGACAGGGCAGGGACAGGGCTGGGACAGGGCTGGGACAGGGCTGGGACAGGGCAGGGACAGGGCTGGGACAGGGCAGGGACAGGGCTGGGCTCAGCCTGGGGCACCCCCGGGGGACTTTCACTGCTCTGGGGAGGAAAAATCCCTGTGGGGCCTTCATGGGGGTGCCAGGATGAGAGGAGGGATGAGAATCTTGACTGCATGTTGAAGGCTGATTTATTATTTTATGATATGTATTATATTATATTTATATTATATTATATTATATTTATATTATATTATATTATATTAATATTTATATTATATTATATTATATTATATTATATTATATTATATTATATTATATTATATATTACATTATAATATATATTATATTACATTATATTACATTACATTATATATTATATTATATTATATTATATTATATATATTACATTACATTACATTATATTACATTGCATTACATTATGTATATCACATTGCATTACATTATATTATATTACGTTATATTATATTATATTATATATTATAATATTATATTATATATTACATTACATTATAAATATATTATATTACATTACATTACATTATATTACATTACATGACATTATATATATTATATCACATTACATTAAATTATATTATATTATATTACATTACATTATGTATATCATATCACATTACATTATATTACATTATATTATATTATATTATATTATATTATATTATATTATATTATATTATATTATATTATATTATATATTATATTATATATTACATTACATTATAAATATTATATTACATTACATTATATTACATTACATGACATTATATATATTATATCATATTACATTAAATTATATTACATTATATTATATTACATTTCATTATGCATATTATATCACATTGCATTACATTATATTACATTATATTATATTATATTACATTACATTATATTACATTATATTATATTATAATTATATACCTGATTTAACAAGTATGATTACAGAGAGGGAGAGGTCTCTCTGATCATGGCACAAAAAGCTTCTGTGTGTATTTTAACACAGCTGCCACCTAAATTCAAAAATGCCAGGGAATAATTAGGGATGAGGAAGAGGTTGATGTTTGTCTCTGAGAGGGACAAACAAGCTGTCACAGCAAAGCATGAGGTCAGCAGAGATGTTATCGTGGGCTATCATGGAAGTTCATTTCTTCTGATAATCGAGCAATAAATTCCCTTTCTCTGAAAGATTCAGGTGTCCTGTGGCTGCTATCTCAGTGCCAGTCCTGTCTTTAAAAAATGTATCCTACACAGCATAGTTACTATTTTAACATTTTTTATAACCTAAAATTAATTATATTTAACACAGTACTAAAGAGAATGAATACAGCATCACTTTCTAACACAACACATAGAATCTTCATTTGAATATTTGCAAAAAGCCAATCATAGAATACACGCATTTTTCACACTCTGCTTTTCCTATTGTCCCCAGACCTGGCCCAGGGGCACCTGCAGCTGGCAGAGCTGGGCAGGGAGGTGGCAGCTGACGGCAGCCCCGTGTCCCCTCCGGAGGGACAGGGCCGGTCCCCGGTGGCCGCCGTGCGCTACCGCAACCACGGCCAGCGCCGCTGCTCCATGGAGGCAAGTGCTGGGGACAGGGGGACATGGGGACAGCTGGGGGAGTGCTGGGGACAGGGGGACATGGGGACAGCTGGGGGAGTGCTGGGGGACAGGGGGACAGCTGAGTGAGTGCTGGGGACAGGGGGACATGGGGACAGCTGGGGGAGTGCTGGGGACAGGGGGACATGGGGACAGCTGGGGGAGCGCTGGGGACAGGGGGACAGCTGGGGGAGTGCTGGGGACAAATGGGGGACAGGGGGACAGCTGGGGGAGTGCTGGGGACAGGGGGGACATGGGGACAGCTGGGGGAGTGCTGGGGACATGGGGACAGCTGGGTGAGTGCTGGGGACAAATGGGGGACATGGGGACAGCTGGGGGAGTGCTGGGGACATGGGGACAGCTGGGTGAGTGCTGGGGACAAATGGGGGACATGGGGACAGCTGGGGGAGTGCTGGGGACAAATGAGGGACATGGGGACAGCTGGGGGAGTGCTGGGGACAGGGGGACATGGGGACAGCTGGGGGAGTGCTGGGGACAAATGGGGGACATGGGGACAGCTGGGGGAGTGCTGGGGACATGGGGACAGCTGGGGGAGTGCTGGGGACAGGGGGGACATGGGGACAGCTGGGGGAGTGCTGGGGACAAATGGGGGACATGGGGACAGCTGGGGGAGTGCTGGGGACATGGGGACAGCTGGGGGAGTGCTGGGGACAGGGGGACATGGGGACAGCTGGGGGAGTGCTGGGGACATGGGGACAGCTGGGGGAGTGCTGGGGACATGGGGACAGCTGGGTGCCACCTCCCTGCTGGCTGGGACGTGGCAGTGTCACACACCAGCCCTGGCATCCTCTAATGTGACTCCCGCCATGTGCCACCACCCCCTTCCCTGAGTGGTGCTGCCATGTGGGATTTTTGGGGTTCCTCGTGCAGGGAGGAATGATGAATCTGAGTCCTTGTTCTTAGAAAGCTAATTTATTATTTTATTATATTTATAATATATGATATTATTTATAACATTATGGTATTTATAATATATTACAATATATTACATTACATTACATTATACTATGTTATGTTGTATATTATATATTATATCATATATTATCATACCATATCATATTATGAGTAGAGAAAGGATACAGACAGAAGGCTACAAAGAATGATAATGGAAACTCCTGACTCCTCAGAGTCCCGACACAGCCTGACTGTGACTGGTCATTAAGTCAAAATAATTCACATGAAACCAATCAAACATTCACCTGTTGGTAAACAATCTCCAACCACATTCCAAAGCAGCAAAACACAGGAGAAGCAAATCAGAGAATTATTGTTTTCTTTTTCTCTGAGCCTTCTCAGCTTCCCAGGAGAAGAATCCTGAGCAAAGAGAGGATTTTCCAGAAAATATGACAGTGACGCTGCCACATCAATGGCAGAGCTCTTCACCTTGGAAGTCCTTGTGTCACCTCCCTGTCCTCTGTCCCCTTGAGGACAGGGGGTCAAGGATGTGCCAGGTGGAGCGTTCCAGGGCAAGGGAAGAGATGAATCTGACTCCATATTCTTAGAAGGCTGATATATTATATTATATTATATTATATTATATTATATTATATTATATTATATATCATATCATATCATATCATATCATATCAATAATGTGACACCTGCCACATTCCAAAGCAGCAAAACACAGGAGAAGCAAATCAGAGAATTATTGTATTCATTTTTCTCTGAGCCTTCTCAGCTTCCCAGGAGAAGAATCCTGAGCAAAGAGAGGATTTTCCAGAAAATATGACAGTGACACTGCCACATCAATGGCAGAGCTCTTCCCCTTGGAAGTCCTTGTGTCACCTCCCCTTGAGGACAGGGGGTCGAGGATGTTCCAGGTGGAGCGTTCCAGGGCAAGGGAAAAGATGAATCTGACTCCATATTCCTAGAAGGTTGATATATTATATTTTATTATATATTATATCATATCAATAATGTGACACCTGCCACATTCCAAAGCAGCAAAACACAGGAGAAGCAAATCAGTTAATTATAGTTTTCCTTTTTCTCTGAGGCTTCTCAGCTTCCCAGGAGAAGAATCCTGGGCAAAGAGGATTTTTCAGAAAATATGACAGTGACGCTGCCACATCAATGGCAGAGCTCTTCCCCTTGGAAGTCCTTGTGTCACCTCCCTGTCCTCTGTCCCCTTGAGGACAGGAGGTCAAGGACATGCCAGGTGGAGCGTTCCAGGGCAAGGGAAGAGATGAATCTGACTCCATATTCCTAGAAGGTTGATATATTATATTTTATTATATATTATATCATATCAATAATGTGACACCTGCCACATTCCAAAGCAGCAGAACACAGGACAAGCAAATCAGAGAATTATTGTTTTCATTTTTCTCTGAGCCTTCTCAGCTTCCCAGGAGAAGAATCCTGAGCAAAGAGAGGATTTCCCAGAAAATATGACAGTGACACTGCCACATCAATGGCAGAGCTCTTCCCCTTGGAAGTGCTCCTGTCACCTCCCTGTCACCTCCCTGTCCCCTCCTGCAGGACGTCAGCAGGCGCCTCTCGCTGCCCATGGACATCCGGCTGCCCCCGGAGTTCCTGCAGAAGCTGCAGATGGAGAGCCTGGAGCTGCCCAAGCCCCTGAGCAGGATGTCCCGCCGGGCCTCCCTCGTAAGTGCCACCGAGCAGGGGTGTCCCCCTGTCCTGCTGTGCCAGCTCCCCCGGCTGTCACCGAGGTCCCTTCACGTCCCTGTCCCGTCCCAGCCCTTCCTGCACAGCCCCGGCAGCACCGGGAGGAGCTGAGGGAGCTGGGAAAGGGTTTGGAGAGTCCTGAGGGCACCAGGGAAGGGTTTGGAGAGTCCTGAGAGAACCAGGGAAGGGTTTGGAGAGTCCTGAGGGCACCAGGGAAGGGTTTGGAGAGTCCTGAGGGATCTGGGAAGGGTTTGGAAAGTCCTGAGAGAGGATTTGGAGGAGCTGAAGGAGCTGGAGAAGAGATTGGAGAGTCCTGAGTGAGCTGAGAAGGGTTTGGAGAGTCCTGAGGGAACCAGGGAAGGGTTTGGAGAGTCCTGAGAGAGGATTTGGAGGACTTGTGAGAGCTGGAAAGGGTTTGGAGAAATCTGGAAAGGGTTTGGAGAATCCTGAGGAAGCTGGGAAGGGTTTGGAGAGTCCTGAGAGAGGATTTGGAGGAGACAAAGGAGCTGGAGAAGAGATTGGAGAGTCCTGAGTGAGCTGGGAAGGGTTTGGAGGAGCTGGGGGAGCTGAGAAGGGTTTGGAGAGTCCTGAGAGAGGATTTGGAGGACTTGAGGGAGCTGGAAAGGGTTTGGAGAAACCTGGAAAGGGTTTGGAGAGTCCTGAGGGATCTGGGAAGGGTTTGGAGAGTCCTGAGGGAAGATTTGGAGGAGCTGAAGGAGATGGAGAAGAGATTGGAGAGTCCTGAGTGAGCTGGGAAGGGCTTGGAGAATCCTGAGGGAGCTGGGAAGGGTTTGGAGAGTCCTGAGGGAGCTGGGCAGGGGCTGAGCCTGGAGCAAAGGAGGCTCAGGGGGAATTTCTGGCTCTGCACAACTCCCTGCCAGGAGGGGACAGCCGGGGGGGATTTGGGATCTTATCCCAGGGAACAGGGACAGGAGGAGAGGGAACGGCCTCAGGCTGGGCTGGGGAGGCTCAGGTTGGACATCAGCAGGAATTTCCTGATGGAAAGGGCTGGAAGGGGCTGCCCAGGGGAGTTTGGAGTGCCCATCCCTGGAGGTGGCACCTGGAGGTGGCACTGAGTGCTCAGGGTGGGGATTGGGCACAGCCTGCACTCGATGATCCCACAGGGATTTTCCAGCCTCAATAATTCCATGATTCTCCCATCCTCGCCTGCACCTGAGCCATTCCCACCTTCCTTCCTCCCCTGTGCACACCTGGCTGCCCTCTCAGCCTGGCTCCTTCCCAAAGCAGGAGAGGGAAACCCTCCTGCAGCTCAGCCCAAATGCAAATGTGGATAAATAACGAATCAGCTTTGGCTCCAGTGCTGGCATTTCCGTTCCTTTGCTGCAGCAGCAGCAGAAATAGGAACAAAAAACTCTGTGCACAACAAAACAGGAGCAAAAATCTCCCTGGGTAGGCACCAGGTGTGCCCAGAGGTGCCCAGGTAGCACAGCCAGGCCTCAGGAGGCGTTTTGGGATGTTCAGGAGGAGGAGGAGGGAAGGAGAGCTGGAATGAGCTGGAGTTTACCTGCCTGTGCTGTCTGATCAATAAAACAAAGCCAGGGCAACGTGTCATTAATATTCATGAGCCCCTCATGAATAAGGAATGTGGCTCTGGGGGTTGTTCCAGCACCTTCATCCCCTGCTTTTCCCAGGATACACAGAGGGTTTGGGCAGCAAATGGAGTAAAAATCCCAATTTCACTGCCCAGTGTCCCTGGAAACCCTGCTGGAGGTGAAGCCATCCCTGGATGAGGCTCCCTCCTCCCCAGTGATGTTTTCCTTTCTCTCTCACAGTCGGATATTGGCTTTGGGAAGCTGGAAACCTACATTAAACTGGACAAACTGGGAGAGGTGAGTGATCTGTGACACCCTGTAAGGAATTCAATGAAATTCGAAGGGCAGCTCCAAGCACAAAGGGCAAAAATCTTCAATACCCAGAAATTTCCAGAGCAAGATTTTCTTGTGGAGCTCAAGCCTGGTGCTGCCACCTCGAATGGTTCTTCCTCCAAGTGCTTTGGGTACACCAGTGCTGTGCCACCCTGGTGTTAGGAAAATTAATCCACAAACACCTGAAATTTATGGCCAAAAAGGAGACAGAGGAGTTCTTTGATTTTATTGCAATAAAGGGAGAGGCCATGGGGCATCTCAGATTTTTGGGGGACTCAGGCTCTCAATTTCCTGGCCACATTGCCCTTCTCTCTTTCCCCATTTCTGAGGTATTTGAGAGGTTCAGACTTCCCAAAACACCTGATACCAATGATTCCCCTCTAATCCTCCTATATATTCTCTATATATTCCCTAACCCTCCCTTTTCATTTTTAATTTTTATGGAATTTAGTGGTTTTCCTTCCCCATTGCTTCTTTCATCTTTCAATGTCTAATTTCATTTATCAGCAAACCTGAAGTTTATTTGTAAGATCAAATCTCTTTTTCCATTCTCCAATCAGTGCAATCCTTCCCATTGTTTATCTCCCAGTGCTGGTTTTATCTACCCACAGCTTGTTTAGAAAGACAAATCTGTCATTCCTCTCACACTGGAGTGTCCAGATTGTGAATTTACCTCTGATTTTACATCAAATATGACAAAAGTTTGATCCACTGCTCTCAGAGCTGCTGGTTTGCAGGCTGCATCTCCTACCCAGCTTTGTTTTTGTTTCACCTGTGGGAACCAGCACAAATTTACCCAAAATATCATTTCCAGCGGGTTGGTCAGCCTCCATTCAGCCAGACCTTAAACATCCTTTGCTTTCCTTGATTATAATTTGCTTGGCAAACGAGGAAGTTCAAAAAGATTCGGTCCAGTTGAATGAATCCACATTATTCTCATACAGGGGACGTTTCCTGATTGTTGCTGTGAAAACAGATGGAGGCAAATGGACAGGGAGCAGAGGAGGGGTTTTACAAAAGTGAATTAATCCTTGTTTGTAAAGACAAACCCATCATTCCTCTCACTGGGAAATGGACAGGGAGCAGAGGAGGGGTTTTACAAAAGTGAATTAATCCTTGTTTGTAAAGACAAACCCAGCATTCCTCTCACTGGGAAATGTCCCTGTGGTGGAGTTCACAGGGGTCCCAGGATGAGGGAAGAGATGAGGATCTGACTCCATGTTTCAGAAGGCTGATTTATTATTTTATGATATATATTACATTAAAACTATACTAAAAGAATAGAAGAAAAGGTTTCATCAGAAGGCTGGCTAAGAATAGAATAGGAAGGAATAATAATAAAGGTTTGTGTCTCGGGCAGAGAGTCCAAGCCAGCTGACTGTGATTGGCCATTAATTAGCAACAACCACATGAGACCAATCCCAGATGCACCTGTTGCATCCCACAGCAGCAGATAACCATTATTTACATTTTGTTCCTGAGGCCTCTCAGCTTCTCAGGAAGAAAAAAACCCTAAGGAAAGGATTTTTCATGACAAGATGTCTGTGTAGCCATGTCCCCATGTCCCCAGGGCACCTACGCCACGGTGTTCAAGGGCCGCAGCAAGCTGACAGAGAACCTGGTGGCGCTCAAGGAAATCCGCCTGGAGCACGAGGAGGGCGCTCCTTGCACGGCCATCCGGGAAGGTGAGGCCGGGAGAGGCTTCCCCCAGAGCCCCAGGGGGATTTGGGGTGGCTGTGGCCCCGCTCAGCCCCGCTGTCCCCGCAGTGTCGCTGCTCAAGAACCTCAAACACGCCAACATCGTCACCCTGCACGACATCATCCACACCGAGCGCTGCCTCACCCTCGTCTTCGAGTACCTGGTGGGTCTGGGGGCTCCTCTGGGGGCTGGGGGGGGGCGAGGGAAGGACAGACTGACAGGGAAGGACAGACTGACAGGGACGGACAGACTGACCCGTCCTTCCCTCTGCAGGACAACGACCTCAAGCAGTACCTGGAGAACTGCGGGAACCTGATGAGCGTGCACAATGTGAAGGTGAGGGGCGTGCGGGGAGGGACCCCTGCCCTGCTCCTCGTCCTCATTGGGGGGGTTTGGGGCTGGGAGAGGCTGGAGATCCCCTCACCCTTCAGTTCCTGCTCCATTTCCCTTTCTGAGCCTGGAGATCCCTTCAGTTCCTGTTCCTTTTGCCCTTTTTGAGCCTGGAGAACCCTTCACCCTTCAGTTCTTGCTCCTTTTGCCCTTTTTGAGCCTGGAGATCCCCTCACCCTTCAGTTCTTGCTCCTTTTGCCCTTTCTGAGCCTGGTGATCCCTTCAATTCCTGCTCCTTTTGCCCATTTTGAGGCTGGAGATCCCTTCAGTTCCTGCTCCCTTTGCCACTTTTGAGGCTGGAGAACCCTTCACTCTTCACTTCTTGCTCCTTTACCCTTTCTGAGGCTGGAGATCCCTTCAATTCCTGCTCCTTTTGCCCTCTCTGAGCCTGGATATCCCTTCACCCTCCAGTTCCTGTTCCCTTTGCCCTTTCTGAGCCTGGAGATCCCCTCACCCTTCAATTCCTTCTCCCTTTGCCCTTTCTGAGGCTCCCCCAGCATTTCCACCCTAAATAAAATCACTGCACGTTCACATTTCATTCCTCCCATTCCATGACATTCCCAGAACACAGCTCTGAGGGGTCTTTCCTGCCTACAACATCCAAATTCCTCAAAGCAGGTTGAGTTTTAGTCCTAAATCCATCCTCCTCCTCCTCTGTTGTGGTGTTTGTGGGTCCCCAGAATGAGGGAAGAGATGAGAATCTTGACTCCATGTTTTCAGAAGGCTGATATTATATTATATTATATTATATTATATTATATTATATTATATTATATTATATTATATTATATTATATTATATTATATTATATTATATTATATTATATTATATCATATTATATCATATTATATTATATCATGTCATGTCATGTCATGTCATGTTATATTATATTATATTATATTATATTATATTATATTATATTATATTATATTATATTATATCATATTATATCATATTATATTATATCATGTCATGTCATGTCATGTCATGTTATATTATATTATATTATATTATATTATATTATATTATATTATATTATATTATATTATATTATATTATATTATATTATATTATATTATATTATATTATATTATATTATATTAAAAATATACTAAAAAAAAAAGAGAAAGGAGACATCAGAAGGCTGGAAAAGGAAGGAATGATAATAAAAATCAGTCCCAACACAGCTGGACCTGTGATTGGCCATTAATTAAAAACAACCACATGAGACCAATCACAGATCCACCTGTTGCATCCCACAGCAGCAGATAATTATTGTTCAAATTTAATTTCTGAGGCTTCTCAGCTTCTCAGGAGAGAAATCCTAGCAAAAGGATTTTCCATAAAATATCTCTGTGACAATTCTCCTCCTCCCTGCAGATCTTCATGTTCCAGCTGCTCCGTGGCCTGGCTTATTGCCACGGCAGGAAAATCCTGCACCGAGACCTCAAACCCCAGAACCTGCTCATCAACGAGCGGGGGGAGCTCAAGCTGGCTGATTTTGGTAGGTGAAGCCCTCCAGGGGTGATGCAGGATTGGGATAAAAAGGGGGGCAGCTCCTTGATGTGTGTCCCTGTCACCCTCAGGATTAGCCAGGGCCAAGTCTGTCCCCACAAAAACCTATTCCAACGAGGTGGTGACGCTCTGGTACCGGCCCCCCGATGTCCTGCTGGGCTCCACCGAGTACTCCACGCCCATCGACATGTGGTGAGCGCCGGGCTGCCCGGGAGGGGTCGGGCGTTCCCATCCTCATCCTCATCCTCACCGTGCTGGGTACAGCACAGCGTGCGGGTGTTTTCCGCACTCTCAAAGCTCTCCCAGAACAGTTTTCCCTGAGGCTTTTCACACCAGAGGGTTTGGAGCTCTCCCAGAGCAGATTTCCCTGTCCTTGGGGCTCTCCCAGAGCTGTTTTCCCTGTCCCCATGTCCCCAGGGCTCTCTCGATGCAGATTTCCCTGTCCCCATGTCCCCAGAGCTCTCCCGGAGCAGATTTCCTTGTCCCCAGAGCAGATTTCCCTGTCCCCAAAGATCACCCAGAGCAGATTTCCGTGTCCCCATGTCCCCAGGCTCTCCCAGAGCACATTTCCCTGTCCTTGGGGCTCTCCCAGAGCTGTTTTCCCTGTCCCCATGATCCCAGAGCTCTCCCAGTGCAGATTTCCCTGTCCCCATGTCTCCAGGGCTCTCTCAATGCAGATTTCCCTGTCCCCACATCCCCAGGGCTCTCCCAGTGCAGATTTCCCTGTCCCCAGTGCAGATTTCCCTGTCCCCATGTCCCCAGGGCTCTCCCAGTGCACATTTCCCTGTCCCCCGGGTCTGTTGACACCAGAAGTTTGGGGGCTTTTACAAATCTCTTTTCCCTGTCCCTTGGCGCCCTCCCAGAGCTGTTTCACCTGTCCCCTGAGGCTTTTTACACCAGAGGGTTTGGGGCTCTTCCAGAACAATTTTCCTTGTCCTTGGGGCTCTCCCAGTGCAGTTTTCTCTGTCCCCATGATCCCAGAGCTCTCTCAGTGCAGATTTCCCTGTCCCCTGGGTCTGTTGACACCAGAGGTTTGGAGGATATCCAAATCTGTTTTCCCTGCCACTTGGGGCTCTCCCAGAGCTTTTCCCCTGTCCCCATGTCCCCAGAGCTCTCCCAGTGCAGATTTCCCTGTCCCCATGTCCCCGGGTTCTCCCAGTGCAGATTTCCCTGTCCCCAGTGCACATTTCCCTGTCCCCAGGCTCTCCCAGAGCTGTTTCCCCATCCCCGGGGACTCGGGGTCGCTCCGTGCCATCCCCACCCCGCTGGGAGCGGCTCCACCTCCTGGAGCCGGTCCCGCTCCATCGGTGCGACCCGCGGGCTTTGTCCCCCGTGACCCCGGGCTTTGTCCCCCGTGACCCCGGGTGTCCCCTGCCCTGCAGGGGGGTCGGCTGCATCCACTACGAGATGGTGACGGGCCGGCCGATGTTCCCGGGCTCCACGGTGAAGGAGGAGCTGCACCTCATCTTCCGCCTGCTGGGTGCGTGAGCGCCGGGCGAGCGCCGTGCGCTGAGCCCGCTGCCCGCGCGGGGGCACTGCCTGCCCGGGGAACGGGAACGGGAGCGGGAATGGGAACGGGAATGGGAACGAGAGCGGGAATGGGAGCGGGAACGGGAATGGGAACGGGAGCGGGAATGGGAATGGGGTCGGGAGAAGGAATGGGAGCGGGAGTAGGAACGGGAGCGGGAATGGGAATGGGAGCGGGAGTGGGAATGGGAGAGGGAACTGAATGGGAACAGGAGTGGGAATGGGAACGGGAGAGGGAACGGGAGAGGGAACTGAATGGGAACGGGAGCGGGAATGGGAATGGGAGCAGGAATGGGAATAGGAGTGGGAGAGGGAACAGAGTGGGAGCGGGAATGGGAACAGGAACCACACCGGGAGCGGGAACCGCGCCGGGAACGGGAACCGCACCGGGAACGGAATGGGAGCGGGAATGGGAACGGGACGGGAACCTCACCGGGAACGGGAACCGCAGCGGGAGGGTAAATGGGACTGGGAGCGGGAATGGGAACGGGAACGAGGACGGCACCAGGCGGGGCAGGGTGGGATGAGATGATGGGATAGACAGGAATGAACAGGGATGGGGTGGGATGCTGTGGGATGCAGTGGGAAGGAGGGAAAAGGGATGGGATGAGCTGGAGTGAACAGGGATAGGATGGGAAGGGATCCATGGGAAGGAGGGACAGGAATGGGATGGACAGGAATGGACAGGGATGAGGTGGGAAGAAGGGAACAGGGATAGGATGGGGTGGAGAGGAATGAGCAGGGATGAAGTGGGATGCGGTAGGAAGGAGGGAAAAGGGATGAAGTGGAGTGGGATGGGCAGGAATGAAAGGGGATGGGATGGGTGGGATGAAACAGGCTGGGGTGGGCTGACATGGGCAGAGGTGGGCACACATGGCTGGGGTGGGCAGGGGGCAGCTGGCACGGACAGAAGCTGCCTGCAGCCCCCTCCAGGCTGGCACAGGTGTAAAGATGAGAGGCTCCCTGCTGGCACTGCCACCCCCTGGGGACATTGGTGCCCTCTCTGGGGACAGCCCCCACACTCCTGGAGGTCCCATCACACCCATGGAGGTCCCCTGTCCCCCCACAGGGACCCCCACAGAGGACACCTGGCCTGGGATAACGTCCAACGAGGAGTTCAAGGCTTACAACTTCAGCCAGTACCGAGCGCAGCCCCTGATCAATCACGCCCCAAGGTACCCCAGGGGCAGGGACAGAGAAAGATTGGGGGCATTGAGGGGGTAAAGGGCAGCCTGGGCAGCCCGGGCTCGTGTTCTCCAGGCTGCAGTGCTGCTCGTCCCTCCCTGTGGTTGTTGCAGCCTCCTGGGTGCAGCCCTGGGGCAGTTTTGGTTTTGTTTCCCCTCTCTCCCAGGCTGGACTCGGAAGGCGTCGACCTGCTGACAAATCTGCTGCTGGTGGGTGCTGGGAAGGGAAGGGAAGGGAAGGGAAGGGAAGGGAAGGGGAAGGGGAAGGGGAAGGGGAAGGGGCACCTGGAGCAGGGCAGTGCCACAGGGCAGGCAGGTGGCACTGCTGGGATGGGCAGGGGTGCCCAGATGTGTGATATAAGTGTAGAGAGGTGTATAAATGTAGAGAGAAAATGTGTGGTGGAAATGTACAGGGGTGCCCAGAATTATGGTGTACATGTACAGGGGTGCCCAGATGTGTGATGTGAATATAGAAAGGTGCCCAGATGTGTGATATAAGTGTAGAAAGGTGTATAAATGTAGGGAGGAAATGTGTGGTGTAAATGTACAGGGATGCTCAGATGTGAGGTGAATGTGCAGCGTGCCCAGATGTGTGATATCAATGTAGAGAGGTGTATAAATGTAGAGAGGAAATGTGTGGTGTAAATGTACAGGGGTGCTCAGATGTGTGAGGTGAATATAGACAGGTACCCAGATCTATGGTGTAAATGTACAAAGGTTCCCAGATATGGGATATAAATATAGAGAGGTGCCCAGATGTGTGAGGTGAATATAGAAAGGTGCCCAGATGTGTGATATAAATGTAGAAAGGTGTATAAATGTAGAGAGGAAATGTGTGGTGGAAATGTAGAAAGGTGCCCAGATGTGTGGTGTAAATGTGCAGGGGTGCCCAGATGTGTGATGTAAATATAGAAAGTTGCCCAGATGTGTGATATAAATGTAGAGAGGTGTATAAATGTAGAGAGGAAATGTGTGGTGGAAATGTACAGGGGTGCCCAGATCTATGGTGTACATGTACAGGGGTGCCCAGATGTGTGAGGTGAATATAGAAAGGTGCCCAGATGTGTGATATAAATGTAGAAAGGTGTATAAATGTAGAGAGGAAATGTGTGGTGTAAATGTAGAGGGGTGCTCAGATGTGTGATATAAATGTAGAAAGGTGCCCAGATGTGTGATATAAATGTAGAGAGGAAATGTGTGGTGTAAATGTACAGGGGTGCTCAGATGTGTGGTGTGGATGCAGAGAGGTGCCCAGATGTGTGATGTAAAAGTAGAAAAGTGCTCAGATGTGTGGTGTAAATGTGCAGGGGTGCCCAGATGTGTGATATAAATGTAGAAAGGTGCCCAGATGTGTGGTGTGGATGTAGAAAGGTGCCCAGATGTGTGGTGCCAATGAGTATTTCTGTTTTTTGGGGGCGTTGTGCAGTACAGAGCCAAGGGCCGGATCTCAGCCGAGGCAGCCCTGCAGCACCCCTACTTCAGGAGCCTGGGAGAGCGGGTGCACCTCCTGCCTGACAGTGAGTGCCCCAAAAATGGGTGAGAAAGGGTAAAACAGGGGCTGCAGGCACCTCCTGCCTGACAGTGAGTGCCCCAAAAATGGGTGAGAAAGGGTAAAACAGGGGCTGCAGGCACCTCCTGCCTGACAGTGAGTGCCCCAAAAATGGGTGAAAAAGGGTAAAACAGGGGCTGCAGGCACCTCCTGCCTGACAGTGAGTGCCCCAAAAATGGGTCAAAAAGGGTGAAAAAGGGGCTGCAGGCACTTCCTGCCTGACAGTGAGTGCCCCCAAAAATGGGTGAAAAAGGGTGAAAAAGGGACTGCAGGCACCTCCTGCCTGACAGTGAGTGCCCCCAAAAATGGGTGAAAAAGGGTGAAAAAGGGACTGCAGGCACCTCCTGCCTGACAGTGAGTGACCCCAAAAATGGGCAAAAAAGGGTAAAAAAGGGCTGCAGGCACCTCCTACCTGACAGTGAGTGACCCCAAAAATGGGTGAAAAAGGGTGAAAAAGGGCTGCAGGCACCTCCTGCCTGACAGTGAGTGCCCCAAAAATGGGTCAAAAAGGGTGAAAAAGGGCTGCAGGCACTTCCTGCCTGACAGTGAGTGACCCCAAAAATGGGCAAAAAAGGGTAAAACAGGGACTGCAGGCACCTCCTGCCTGACAGTGAGTGCCCCAAAAATGGGTCAAAAAGGGTGAAAAAGGGGCTGCAGGCACCTCCTGCCTGACAGTGAGTGCCCCCAAAAATGGGTGAAAAAGGGTGAAAAAGGGACTGCAGGCACCTCCTGCCTGACAGTGAGTGCCCCAAAAATGGGTGAAAAAGGGTGAAAAAGGGACTGCAGGCACCTCCTGCCTGACAGTGAGTGCCCCAAAAATGGGTGAAAAGGGTAAAACAGGGACTGCAGGCACCTCCTGCCTGACAGTGAGTGCCCCCAAAAATGGGTGAAAAAGGGTGAAAAAGGGGCTGAGGCACCTCCTGCCTGACAGTGAGTGCCCCCAAAATTGGGTCAAAAAGGGTAAAACAGGGACTGCAGGCACCTCCCTGCTCCCTCAGGGGCGCCTCTGCAGCAGGGTGGGGCAGGGGCTGGTGGCTGTGGGAGCAGGGAACAATAATAAAAATAAAAATAACAGTAATACTAATAATAATATTAATAATAATAATAATAATAATAACAACAACCCATAAATGCTGCTACTATTAATAATAAATATTATAATAATAAGAACCATAAATACTAATAATGCTAATTATGCTATATTAATTAAATACTATATTAATTACTACTATTATTAGTAGTAATACTAATTTATTATTAGTATTACTGCTAATAATAAATAACAATAATAAACACTACTATCAATAATAATATTATAATTATAATTATAAGAACTATAAATACTACTAATAATAATAAAAATTAAAATAATAACAGTAATAATAGTAATATTTATTTATTATAGTAATAGTAATATTAATAGTAATAGTACTATTTAATTTATTATTAATAATAATAATAAATCATAAATGCTACTACTACTACTAAATATTATTATAATAAGAACCATAATTACTAATAATGTTAATAATACTAATATTATTATTAGTAATAAATAATAATAAACACTACTAAGAATATTATAATAATAACAAGAAATACTACTACTACTACTAATAATAATAAATTAAAATAATAATAATAATGTCATCATAATAATAACATAATAATAGTAACCATAAATACTAAATAATAATAATAATAATAATGATAATTATAATAATAATGATTATATTAATGATAATAATAATAATAATAATAATAATAATAATAATAATAATAATAATAATAATAATTTGGGTGGGACGGGACAGGCTGGGAGGTGACAGAAGATCTCCATGGCGGTGCCACCCTGGGGCAGCTCTGACCCCTCTGTCTGTGCCCCCTCTGCCCAGACGCCTCCATCTTCTCCCTGAAGGAGATCCAGCTGCAGAAGGACCCCGGGCACCGAGGCTCGGCCTTCCAGCACTCAGGTGGGCAAGGGCTGGGAAAGGCCTGGGTAAGGGCCGGCCAAGGCCTGGGCAAGGGCTGGGTAAGGCCTGGGTAAGGGCCGGGCAGGGACTGGGCAAGGGCCGGGCAGGGGCTGGGCAAGGGCTGGGCAGGGGCTGGGTAAGGGCTGGGTAAGGGCTGGGCAGGGGCTGGGCAAGGCCTGGGTAAGGCCTGGGTAAGGGCTGGGCAGGGACTGGGTAAGGGCTGGGTAAGGGCCGGGCAAGGGCTGGGTAAGGGCTGGGCAAGGCCTGGGCAAGGCCCGGGCAGGGGCTGGGCAAGGGCTGGGTAAGGGCTGGGCAGGGGCTGGGCAAGGCCTGGGTAAGGCCTGGGTAAGGCCTGGGTAAGGCCTGGGTAAGGCCTGGGCAAGGGCTGGGCAGGGGCTGGGTAAGGGCTGGGTAAGGGCTGGGCAAGGGCTGGGCAGGGGCTGGGTAAGGCCTGGGCAAGGGCTGGGCAGGGGCTGGGCAAGGGCTGGGTAAGGCCTGGGTAAGGGCTGGGCAGGGGCTGGGCAAGGGCCGGGCAGGGGCTGGGCAAGGGCTGGGCAGGGGCTGGGCAAGGGCTGGGTGAGGCCGGGCAAGGGCTGGGTGAGGCCTGGGTAAGGCCTGGGCAAGGGTTGGGCAAGGGCTGGGCAGGGGCTGGGCAAGGGCTGGGCAGGGGCTGGGCAGGGGCTGGGCAAGGACTGGGCAAGGACTGGGCAGGGGCTGGGCAGGGGGGTGGACAGGGACTGGCACCTCCCCAGCCACTGCCAGGGTGGAGCAGCAAAAACCCAAAGCTGCTCCTTGTCACCTCATCCATTCACCAACCACCGCTGGTGGCACATGTGGGCATCCTGGGGCACAGCTGGCAATGCCCCAGGATGGGGATCCCCTCCCCAGAGTGAGGATTTGTGGGGTTTGGGGGGTCAGGGTGGCGATTTATGAGGTTTTCGGGCTCAAAGTGGGGATTTGTGGGGGTTGGAGGCTCGGGGTGTGGATTTGGGGGCTCAGAGTGGGGATTTGTGGGGTTGGGAGGCTCAGGGTGGGGATTTGTGAAATTTGAGGGCTCAAAGTGGGGATTTGTGGGGTTTTTGGGCCCAAAGTGGGGATTTGTGGGGGTTGGAGGCTCGGGGTGGGGATTTGGGGGCTCAGAGTGGGGATTTGGGGGGTTGGGAGGCTCAGGCTGAGGATTTGTGGAGTTTGGGGGCTCAGAGTGGAGATTTGTGAGGTTTGGAGGCTCAGGGTGGGGATTTGTGAGATTTGAGGGCTCAAAGTGGGGATTTGTGGGGTTTGGGAGGCTCAGGCTGAGGATTTGTGGAGTTTGGGGGGCTCTGCGTGGGGATTTGTGGGGTTTGGGTGTCTCAGAGTGGGGATTTGTGGGGTTTGGGTGGCTCAGGATGGGGATTTGTGAGATTTGGAGTCTCAGGATGGGGATTTGTGGGATTGGGGGGGCTCAGGGTGGGGATTTGTGGGGTTGGGGAGCCCAGAGTGGAGATTTGGGGGCTCAGGATGGGGATTTGTGGGGTTTGGAGGATCAGGGTGGGGATTTGTGGGGTTGGGAGGCTCAGACTGAGGATTTGTGAGGTTTGGGGGGTTCTGAGTTTAGATTTGGGGGTTCAGACTGGGGATTTATGAGGTTTTCGGGCTCAAAGTGAGGATTTGTGGGGTTTGGAGTCTCAGGATGGGGATTTGTGGGGTTTGAGGGGCTCAGAGTGGGGTTGGGGGGCCCAGGATGGGGATTTGTGGGGTTTGGGGGCTCAGGATGGGGATTTGTGAGGTTTGGGGAACTCAGGGTGGGGTTGGGGGGCTCAGGGTGAGGATTTGCAGGGTTTGGCCCAAACAGGAGTTGCTGGAAATGCACCTTTGCTCAGACAAGCTGCCCTGCACCCCCTGTTTTTTGGGGAGACCACATTAGGACAGCTGGGCACGGCCTGGCCTGGCACTGGGGCACAGCTGGGCACACCTGGGCACAACTGGGCACCCCTGACCCCCCTGTCTGTGTCCCCTCCCCAGCCCGCGGCAAGAACAGGAGGCAGAGCATCTTCTAAACCGGGATTGGCGTCGCCCCGGCTGCCGTGGAGATGGAAACGCTGGGAAAGGAGCGGCTCCCGCCCCACCCTGGGCACAACTCCCGGCTCCAGCAGGACCCCAAAACCCCGGGAGCAGCTCCCAAACCCCCCCTGCACGGACCTGGGGCCGTGTCCCCCCCTGTTTGGGGTTGTCCCCACTGAGAGCAGCTCCAGGGAGGAGATGCTGGCACCTGCCTGGCCCTGGGAGGGTTTGGGGATGGGGATTTGGGGGCTCAAGGTGGGGATTTGGGGGATTTGGGGGTCAAGGTGGGGATTTGTGAGGTTTGGAGGCTCAGGGTGGGGATTTAGGGACTCATAGTGGGGATTTGGGTGCTCAGAGTGGGGATTTGTGGGGTTTAGAGTGCTCAGGATGAGGATTTGTGGGGTTTGGGGGGCTCAGGATGAGGATTTGTGGGGTTTGGGGGGCTCAGGATGAGGATTTGTGGGGTTTGAGGGGGTCAGGATGAGGATTTGTGGGGTTTAGGGTACTCAGGATGAGGGTTTGGGGGGCTCAGAGTGGGGATTTGTGGGGTTTGTCCCTGCCCTCAAACTGGGATATCCCTGCTCCCAAACTGGGACATCCCTGCTGTCAAACTGGGATATTTCTGCTCCCAAACTGGGATGTCCCTGTCCCCAAACTGGGATATCCCAGCTGTCAAACTGGGATATTTCTGCTCCCAAACTGGGATGTCCCTGCTCTCAAACTGGGATGTCCCTGTTGTCCCCAGCCTCTCCCAGTCCCTGCTCCCAAACTGGGATGTCCCTGCTCCCAAACTGGGATGTCCCTGCTCTCAAACTGGGATGTCCCTGCTCCCAAACTGGGATGTCCTTGCTCCCAAACTGGGACCAGGACTGGCACCTGAGACCAGGACTGGCACCTGGAGCTGGCACCTGGGGCTGGGACTGGCACCCAGGACTGGCACCCAGGACTGGGACTGGCACCCAGGACTGGCACCCAGGACTGGCACCCAGGACTGGCACCCAGGACTGGGACTGGCACTTTGCTCCAGCCCTCGGTGGGGCTGTTCCCCCCTGGAGCAGGGGCTGATTCCTCCAGCAATGCCTGGGAGATGCTCCATGGGCAGGGAATGATCCCGGAGCTCCCCGGGGCTGGCAGTGCCCGGTGCCACCCCAGCGCTGCCCCAGCCGAGTCCCCAGGCATTGTTTGAGCTTTGCCCAGCCCTGCTCTGTTCCCTTCCCGGCATTTCCAGCCTGAATTGTTCCCTAATTGATTCCAGGGCCTGGGGGAGGGCAGGAACAGCCCCCAGGGACTCATCTGGGGCCGTGTTCTCCTGGTCCCTCCTGGTTCCCTTTTTTCCTGGTTCCCTCTTTTCCTGGGTTCTCCTGATTCCATTTTTTCCAGATCTCTCCTGGTTCTTTCTTTTCCTGGTCTCTATTGGTTTCTTCTTTTTCTGGTTCCCTTTTTTCCTGGTCCCTTCTTTTCCTGGTCTCTCCTGGTTCTTTCTTTTCCTGGTCCCTCTTTTTCTGGGTTCTCCTGGTTCCATTTTTTCCAGGTCTCTCCTGGTTCCCTGTTTTCCTGGTCTCATGATTCCCTCTTTTCCTGATCTCTCCTGGTTTCTTCTTTTCCTGGTCTCTCCTGATTCCCTCTTTTCCTGGTCCCTCCTGGTTCCTTCTTTTTCTGGGTTCTCCTGGTTCCATTTTTTCCAGATCTCTCCTGGTTTCCTTGTTTCCTGGTCCTTCCTGGTTCCTTCTTTTCCTGGTCTCTCTTGATTCCCTTTTTTCCTGGTCTCTCTTGGTTCCTTCTTTTCCTGGTTCCCTTTTTTCCTGGTCCCTCCTGATTCCCTCTTTTCCTGATCTCTCCTGATTCCTTCTTTTCCTGGTCCCTCCTGATTCCCTCTTTTCCTGGTCTCTCCTGAATCCCTTTTTCCTGGTCTCTCTTGGTTCCTTCTTTTCCTGGTTCCCTTTTTTCCTGGTCCCTCCTGATTCCTTCTTTTCTAGTCCCTCCTGATTCCTTCTTTTTCTGGTTCCCTTTTTTCTTGGTCCCTTCTGGTTCCTTCTTTTCCTGCTCTTTCCTGGTTCCCTTTTTCTCTACTCCTTCCTGGTTCCCTCTTTTCCTGGCTCCCTTTTTTCCTGGTCCCTCCTTGTTCCTTCCTTTCCTGGTCCTTTTTGGTTCCCTTTTTTCCTGGTCCTTCCTGATTCCTTCTTTTCCCAGTCTCTCTTGGTTCCTTCTTTTCCTGGTCCATCCTGATTCCCTCTTTTCCCGGTTCCCTTTTTTCCAGGTCTCTCCTGGTTTCCTCTTTTTCTGGTCCCTTCTGATTCCCTCTTTTTCTGGTTCCCTTTTTTCCTGGTCCCTTCTTTTCCTGGTCCCTCCTGATTCCCTCTTTTCCTGGTTTCTCCTGAATCCTTTTTTCCTGGTCTCTCTTGGTTCCTTCTTTTCCTGGTTCCCTTTTTTCTTGGTCCCTTCTAGTTCCTTCTTTTCCTGGTCCATCCTGATTCCCTTTTTTCCTGGTCCCTGCTGATTCCCTCTTTTCCCGGTTCCCTTTTTTCCAGGTCTCTCCTGGTTTCCTCTTTTTCTGGTCCCTTCTGATTCCCTCTTTTTCTGGTTCCCTTTTTTCCTGGTCTCTCCTGGTTCTTCCTTTTCCTTGTCCTTCCTGCTCCTGATTCCATTTTCCTGGTCCCTCCTGATTCCTTCTTTTTCTGGTTCCCTCTTTTCCTGGCTCCCTTTTTTCCAGGTCTCTCCTGATTCCCTTTTTCCTGCTCTCTCCTGTTTCCCTGTTTCCCTCCTGCCTCTCTCCCAGTGCCACCTTTCCTCCCACAAAGGAATTTCCATCCTTGGCACCACTGCTGCCCTTCCCAGCGTTCCTGCCAGGACCTGGCAGCTCAGCTGGCAGGACCTGGGCAAGGCCTCGGCTCCTTCAGTGCCTGCAGTGAGGAATTCTGGAGGAATTCTGCTCTTCCAGAGGAGCCTGGAGCAGGGCAGGAGCCCTCCCTGCACACCCCTGACCTGTCTCTGTCACTTTTCCCACTCGCTTTTCCCATCCCCACAATTCAAACAACAAAATTCCTTTGGATTTTGGAGATTCAGGACAAAATAAGTGCATTTTTTTTCCTTCTTCCTTACAAAAAAAGATGAAAAGAAAAATGGAGCTAAAGGGCATTTTCCAACTCTGGGAGTGGGAATGAATTTCCAGGGGTGCTGAGTGCCCAGGCCACATCCCCAGGGGGAGAAATTCACATCCAGAGCCAAAAATTCCTGCTGAAGATCAAAGCAAACTGCTGGGAGAATCCCGTGGAGCCAGGACAACATTCCCAGGATCAGGAAAATCCCTGCTGGATCCTGTTTATCCTTGCACAGCCTTTCCCTTTTTCCCTACAAATCCCCCCAAAAAGGTGAGGGGTTAAGGTTTCCACCTTCTGAGAGAATTCCCAATTGCCCAAAATTTGGGAAAAACAGGAATTTCTTCCCTCCTAAATTTTTTTTTCCCTTTCTTTAGAATCCCAGTTTTTCCAATGAAAATTTTCCAGATTTTTGGGGGATTTTTCCCCTCTGGAATCAACGCCCAGAACCCCCCAAGTTTACAGAATTCCAGAGAATTCCAGAGGGTTCCAATCCCCCTGTTGCTGATCAGCTCCCAACAGCCCCAATTCCAGATAATCCCATTTATCCCATGGAAATTTGATCCCCATTTGGAAATGTAAATATTTGGTGCCACTCTCTGATCTCCACAGCTGGGAAAAAAAAAAACCAGAGCAGGGATTAAATCCTGGAATTAAATCCCTCTTTTCATAAAATTCCAAATTTTAGGCCGGGTTTAGGGGGAGAGAAACCCCCTGGATGCCCCATCCATTAAAAAACCCCATCCCTGAGCAGGATTTCCCAGGTTTTGGAGCACCAGTTGGAATTTTCATGAAAATATTGGGAATTTCTGTGCTTTTCCAGCATTTTTTCCCCCCTCATTTCATGGATTCTCCCATCCACCCCATCCAGGAGCAGGGGCAGGCAAAAGGAAATTGTTGCTTTGTCTTGTGCTGGTTTTTCTTGGAATTTTTTCCTTTTTTTTTATTACCAGAAAAGAAGATTTTTGGCTGTGCCCTCAGGAAATTTGTATTCCTGGTATTCTTTTGTCTGGCCAGCTGGTGTTTGGGTGAAGGAATAGAATTAAGTCAGGGTTTGGGACAAAAACAACAACAGCAACAACACTTGGAGGCAGAATTCATCCCACCCCTCCATCCCCACATGGATCCTCCTTTCCTGACATCCTTGGGGAGAACCCAAAAAACAAAATTCCTTTGGGTTTTGGAGGTTCAGGACAAAATAAATCTGTTTTTTCCCCTTTTTTCTTTACACAAAAGATGAAAAAAGTGGAATTAAGGAGCATTTTCTCAAGGTTTTCCAATGTTGTGTTTGGGTTTTCTGCCTGATCTCCAGCTGTGCTGCACATCTGGACACTCAAATGGTGCAAAATTGGATTTGGATTTTGGATGTTCCTCCAAAATTGGATTTTGGAGCCATGTCTGAGCATAAATAATAATAAAAAATCCACATTTCTTCATTGTTTTCCTCCATTCTCTGCTCATCCTGCAGCAGGAGAAATGGATGGAAGGATGGATCCCAAGCTGTGAATTTTTCTGGGGTGGTTCTTTGGCAGAAAATTGAGAATAAATGTATTTAACTAGTGCTGTACAAACAAAAGACTTGTTTTAAAATAAATGATTTTAAGGATTTATTCCGAAAGAAGTAATGATTTTTTTATATATATATGTAGAGAGAGAGAAAGTTTTTCTGGAATAAATGGAAAGGTACAAAATAATGATAATAATAAAAAAGAATTTTATCCAGCTGTCAGTCTCTTGGTTATATTTTAAAAGAATATTTCAAATTTTCTGCTTCAGAAAAATAGAATAGAAAAATATTTCTATTTTTTGTTTTTCAGATGAAAAAGATTCTAATTTTCTTTTTTTCTATTTATAGAATATATATATTTTTTTATTTTTTAAATTTATATATTTATTTTATATATTTCTTTTTTTCTATTTATAAGGTTTCTATTCTTTTTTTCCCAATTATTATATTATATTATTATATTATATTATATTATATTATATTATATTATATTATATATTATATTACAATATATATTATATTACAATATATATTATATTATATTACATTACATTACATTACATTACATTACATTATATTATATTATATTATATTATGCTAAACTAAACTATATTAAGAATACAGAAAGGATACTTACAGAAGGCTAAAAAATAATAATGAAATAATGAAAAGATAATGAAATAATGAAAAAATAATAATGAAATACTGAAAAGGTAATAATGAAAACTTGTGATTCTTACCAGGGTCATTGCATTATATTACTATATTATATTATATTATATTATATTATATTATATTATATTATACTAAACTATATTAAGAATACAGAAGGAATACTTACAGAAGGCTAAAAAATAATAATGAAATAATGAAAAGATTATGAAATAATGAAAAGATAATAATGAAATAATGAAAAAATAATAATGAAATAATGAAAAGATAATAATGAAAACTTGCGACTCTTACCAGGGTCATTACATTATATTACATTATATTACATTATATTATATTATATTACAATATTATATTATATTATATTACAATATTAGATTAGATTATAATATAATATAATATTATATTATATTATATTATATTATATTGTATTATATTATATTATATTATATTATATTATATTATATTATATTATATTATATTATATTATATTATATTATGCTAAACTAAACTATACTAAAGAATACAGAAAGGATACTTACAGAACGTTAAAAAATAATAATGAAATAATGAAAAGATAATAATGAAAACTTGCGACTCTTACCAGGGTCATTACATTATATTACATTATATTACATTATATTATATTATATTACAATATTATATTAGATTATATTACAATATTATATTATATTATATTATATTATATTATATTATATTATATTATATTATATTATATTTATTGTATTATATTATATTATATTTATTATATTATGCTAAACTAAATTATACTAAAGAATGCAGAAAAGATACTTATAGAAGGCTAAAAAATAATAATGAAATAATGAAAAGATAATAATGAAAAATATAATAATGAAAACTTGTGACACTTACCAGTCTTGACACAGCCTGGCCCTGATTGGCCAAAGAATCAAAATAATTCACATTAATCCAATCAAACATTCACCTGTGGATAAACAATCTCCAACCACATTCCAAAGCAGCAAAACACAGCAGAAGCAAATCTGAGAATTCTTGTTTTCATTTCCTCTGAGCTTTCTCAGCCTCCCAGGAGGGAAATCCTGGGCACAGAGGATTTTTCCAGAAATGTGGGTGCCCCACCACAGGAGCTGGGCAGGGCAAACGTCCCTGGTGCCCTTTGCAGATCCCAGAGCCTGAACAAACACTGGCACAACCCTGTGGGCAAATAAACCCAGAGTGCCAGTGTTGGGATCATTGGTTTGTCAGAGTGACCCCGAGGAAAGTTCCAAAGTCTCTTTTCCCAGCCCGGCGCTTAAAGAAGGAGTCAGAGCTCTTCATCTCTCGGTCTCAAGGTCGTTTATTAATTCTTATCTAAAAAATTTCCTTTCTGCCCAGCAGAGATCTGCTCAGCAGGGCAGCCACAGGCACTCTGCCCACCCACGGGGCGGTGTTGTGTCTTTATACTACAAACTCCGTGTGCAATGTTTACAATTACTGCCCAATGCCCATCACCTGTGTTAGACACTGAGCTTCTACTCTAAACCAATCTCTAAGTGCCATCATCACCACAGAAAATGGAAGACAAGAAGAAGAAAGAAGCAGCACGAGGCACGCCCCGATTGCTCCATCTTGCCTCCATAACCCCCCTGTACAGTAATCTTAAAATACATAATTCACTCTGTGATAATTTCACTAATATTCTACTTAAACTCTTGTGGCTTGCTGATCTGCATAGAAGGTTGGTAATTTGCTCCACGGGCCATAACCAAACTCACAGAGGCATTTTGGGCTCTGTGCCAGGGTCTCTGAGCCCCCCGGCTGTTGAGATCATTGGTTTGTCAGAGTGACCCCGAGAAAAGTTCCAAAGTCTCTTTTCCCAGCCCGGCGCTTAAAGAAGGAGTCAGAGCTCTTCATCTCTCGGTCTCAAGGTCGTTTATTAATTCTTATCTAAAAAATTTCCTTTCTGCCCAGCAGAGATCTGCTCAGCAGGGCAGCCACAGGCACTCTGCCTGCCCACGGGGTGGTGTTGTGTCTTTATACTACAAACTACCTGTACAATATTTACAATTACTGCCCAATGCCCATCACCTATGATAGACAGTGAGCTTCTACTCTAAACCAATCTCTAAGTGCCACCATCACAGCAGAAAATGGAAGACAAGAAGAAGAAAGAAGCAGCACGAGGCACGCCCCGATTCCTCCATCTTGTCTCCATAACCCCCCTGTACAGGGATATAACCCCCCCTGTACAGTAATCCCAAAATGCATAATTCACCCTGTGATAACTTCACTAATATTCTACTTAAACTCTTGTGGCTTGCTGATCTTCATAGAAGGTTGGTATTTGCTCCACGGGCCATAACCAAACTCACAGAGGCATTTTGGGCTCTGTGCCAGGGTCTGTGAGCCCCCTGGCAGGGTCTGGGCTGCTCAGGACAGCCAGAGGGATGTGCTGAACCCGACAGGAGGTGACACGCTGGAGCAGGAGGGTGGCAAAGCCCACCCAGCTCCTCCTCAGAATCACAGGATTGATTCAGGTGGGAAAGGCTTTTGGGGTGATGGAGTCCAAACTGTGAGCTGGCACCACTGTGTCACCTGATCTGAGTGCCACTTTCCACCAGCACCTCCAGGGATGGTGATGCCTCCTTCCCAATGCCCAACCACCCCTTCTAGGAAGAAATTCCTCCTAAACTCCATCCTAAACCTCCCAGAACAGTGAGGGCACCACTCTGCCACAGCCAGGCTTTCCACCAGAAAATGGAGGCCAAGAAGAAGAAAGAAGAAGCACGCGGCACGCCCCGATTCCTCCATCTTGCCTCCATAACCCCCCTGTACAGGGATATAACCCCCCTGTACAGGGATATAACCCCCCTGTACAGTAATCCTAAAATGCATAATTCACCCTGTGATAATTTCACTAATATTCTACTTAAACTCTTGTGGCTTGCTGATCTGCATAGAAGGTTGGTAATTTGCTCCACGGGCCATAATCAAACTCACAGAGGTATTTTGGGCTCTGTGCCAGGGTCTCTGAGCCCCCCGGCAGGGTCTGGGCTGCTCAGGACAGCCAGAGGGATGTGCTGGGTCCCGACACTCGGCAGGGCAAACGTCCCTGGTGCCCTTTGCAGATCCCAGAGCCTGAACAAACATTGGCACAACCCTGTGGGCAAATAAACCCAGAGCTGCCAGGCCCTGCCCGGGCCTGTGGGGCAGGAGAGGGACAAATCTTTGCCACAAATTTTTCAAGAAAAAATTTCCCTTTTTCCATAAATCCAGCTGCTAAAATCCCCTGGGATTTGGGAAAACCAGCTCTGGAACCCTTTGGGATATTCCTGGAGAGAAGCCTCAGCATTGCAGGGACGTGGGGAGAGCCAGGCTGGGCTGTTTGGGGGATTTTGGGGTCTTTGAGGGATTTGTGGGATCTCTGGGAGACTTGGGGGGTCTTTGAGGGACCTGTGGGCTCTTTAAGGGCTCTGTGAGGTCTTTGGGGGATCTGTGGGGTCTTTAAGGATTCTGTGGAGTCTTTGGGAGATCTGTGGGGGATTTGTGGGGTCTTTGGGAGGCTTGTGGGGTCTTTGGGGGGCCTGTGGGCTCTTTAAGGGCTCTGTGGGGTCTTTGAGGGGATCATCAGTGGAGTCTTTGGGAGCTCTCTGGGGTCTTTGTGGGATTATCTGTGGGGTTTTTAAGGATTCTATGGGGTCTTTGGGGGATTTGTGGGGTCTTTGGGGGTTCTGTGGGGTTTTTGGGGGATCACCTGTGGAGTTTTGGGGGGCTCTGTGGGATCTTTGGGAGATCTTTTTGGGGGATCTGTGGGATCTTGTAGGAATTTGGGCGTTTTGTAGGACTTGTGGAATCTTGTAGGGATTTTGGGATCTTGTAGGATCTTGTTGCAGCAATAGCAGGATCTATTCCTTGTAGCACTAGTGGGATCTTGCAGGAATTGTGGGATCTTGTAGGAACTGGGGGATGTTGTAGCAATTGTGGAATGTTATAGGAATTGTGGGATCTTGTGGGGTTTTGTAGCAATTGTGGGATCTTTTAGGGATTGGGGGATTTGTAGGAATTGTGGGATGTTGCAGCAATTGTGGGATATTGTGGGACCTTGTAGCAGTTGTGGGATGTTGTGGGATCTTGGAATTGTGGAATGTTGCAGGAATTGTGGGATCTTGTAGGGGTTGGAGGATGTTGCAGGAATTGTGAGATGTTGTAGCAATTGGGAGTTGTAGCAATTGTGGGATCTTGTAGGGATTGTGGGATATTGTGGGATCTTATAGCAGTTGTGGGATCTTGCTGGAATTGTGAGATGTTGTGGGGATTGTGGGATGTTGTAGGAATTGCAGGATCTTGCAGCAATTGTGAGATGTAGGGATTGGGGAATCTTGCAGGAATTCTGGGATCTTGCAGGAATTCTGGGATGCTGTAGGAATTGTAGGATGTTGTAGCAGTAGTGGGGTGTTGCAGGAATTGTGAGATCTCGTAGCAATTGTGGGATCTTGCAGGGATTGGAACATGTTGTAGGAATTCTGGAATCTTGTAGGAATCATAGGATCTTGTAGCAATAGTGGGATCTTGTGGGATGTTGCAGGAATTGTGGGATCTTGCAGGAATTGTGGGATCTTGCACCAATTGTGGGATCTTGTACCAATTGTAGGATCTTGCAGGAATTGTGGGATCTTGTAGGAATTGGGGGATCTTGTAGGAATTGTTGGATCCTGCAGGAATTGTTGGATATTGTAGGAATTGGGGGATCTTGCAGGAATTGTGGGATCTTGCAGGAATTGTTGGATATTGTAGGAATTGTTGGATCTTGCAGGAATTGTGGGATCTTGCAGGAATTGTGGGATGCTGTATCTGAGCAGCTCAGGCCTCAGAGTGCGCCTGCTGTACCACTCCAAACTGTTCTCAGCAGATTTCTCTCAGAATTTCTCACAATTTTCTCTCTGTAAAATCCATCAGTCACTGAGACATCCACTGTGCTAAAATAAGAACGGAGAAGCTGAGAAACCAAACAGCAAAACCACACAAAGCAGAGAGCAGAGGACTGTGAAACACCAGGACTGCAAGCACAGGCACTGAGAGACAGAAAATGAGACAAAAACAAAGACAAAAACACCAATCGAGAATGGTGCACTCAGCAATTTGCAGAACCTGGAAAATTGTGTGTAATGTAAACAATTAACAGCTTCTGCTGAACCATTTTAGCAAATTGTACCAGAGGCCTGGATCTGCCACAGCAGGACTGTGAAAAACGCCAAGCACTTGTTGTTAAAATGTTAAAAGTTTAATAGTAATAAAATGGTTATAAAAATAGTAATACAATTAGAGTAATAATATTTTCGACAATTTGAATTAGGACAATATGAGACAATAGAGACAAAGAGTTATGGGCAGTCCGGGTACCTTTTTCTGGGCAGCACAAGCCTGAAAAAGGCCCCACGTTAACAGAGGATTAACCCTTAAAAGCAACAGCCTGTTGCATATTCATACACCTCATCCATGGTGCATAAATTCCATTCAAGCACAGGATTCTGTCTGGGCAGTGTCAGCTTCTTCCTCTGAATCCTGACAGCGCCTTTGAGGTGGGAAGAAGTTCATTTCTTCTGATAATGGAGCAATAAATTCCCTTTCTCTGAAGGATTCAGGTGTCCTGTGGCTGCTACCTCGCTGTGAGTCTTTTCTTTAAAGAAAATATCCTACATAGCATAGTTCCTATTTTAAGATTTTTTATAACCTAAAACTATATTTAACACAGTACTAAAGAGAATTAATACAGCATCACTTTCTAACACAACACATATAATATGCATTTGAATATCTGCAAAAAGCCAATCTTAAAATACATGCATTTTTCACAGGGATGGTTTGGGTGTCCTTCCATCCCTGTCCTTCCATCCTTGTCCCTCCATCCCTGTCCTTCCATCCTTGTCCTTCCATCCTTATCCTTCCATCCTTATCCTTCCATCCCTGTCCCTCCATCCCTGTCCCTCCCTGTCCCTCCCTCCCTGTCCCTCCATCCCTGTCCTTCCATCCCTGTCCTTCCCTCCCTGTCCCTCCATCCCTGTCCCTCCATCCTTGTCCTTCTATCCTTGTCCTTCCATCCCTCTCCTTCCCTCCCTGTCCTTCCATCCTTGTCCCTCCATCCCTGTCCCTCCATCCCTGTCCTTCCATCCTTATCCTTCCATCCCTGTCCTTCCATCCTTGTCCTTCCCTCCCTGTCCCTCCATCCTTGTCCCTCCATCCCTGTCCCTCCATCCCTGTCCTTCCATCCTTATCCTTCCATCCCTGTCCTTCCATCCTTGTCCTTCCCTCCCTGTCCCTCCATCCTTGTCCCTCCATCCCTGTCCTTCCATCCCTGTCCCTCCATCCCTGTCCCTCCATCCCTGTCCCTCCATCCTCCCTTCCCTCCCATTTTTGGGGGGCTCAGCCTGGCTGTGCCCCCCAGCTGCCCTCCCTGGCACGGATTTGGGGCTGGAGGAGGGAAAGGAGGAAGGGCCAGGGTGGCAGCTGCAGGGCAGAGGGTGCAGGAGCAATTCCAGCAGGGAGGGAGGGAGGGAGGAGATCTGAGGCAGCACTTCCTCCTCCAGCCGAGTGTGACGAGCTCTGCCCCAGCTCTCAGCCCGGTGTTTGACCTAGAATTGGAGCCAGGCTCCCCAAACCAGCCTGGCCGGGAGCTCCTGACCCTGAGAAACACGAGGTGAACACTCCCTGTGTGTGCCTCTCTGCTTTGCTGAGCATCTTCGCTGCAGCCAGCCCCTCACAGGTGGAGCTCTCTGTGTCCTCAGGAATTCCTCAGGCCGGTTCAGTGGTTCAGAGTTATTTTCTTATCAGCTCAGGTGGTGCTGGGATGTGACGGAGCTCACAGGGGTTCTTGGATGAGGGAAGAGATGAGGGGAGCTGACTCCATGTTTCAGAAGGCTGATTTATTATTTCATTATATGTATTACATTAAAACTATACTAAAAGAATAGAAGAAAGGATTTCTTCAGAAGGCTGGCTAAGAATAGAATAGCAAAGAATGATAACAAAGGCTTGTGGCTTGGACTCTCTGTCTGAGCCAGCTGACTGTGATTGGCCATTAATTAAAAACAACCACATGATCCCAATCCCAGATGCACCTGTTGCATTCCACAGCAGCAGATAATCATTGTTTACATTTTGTTCCTGAGGCCTTTCAGCTTCTTAGGAGGAAAAATCCTAAGGAAAGGATTTTTCATAACAAGATTTCTGCAACACTGGGATTTTTGTTTGATCCTCTCTCCAAATGCACTCAGAGCTCCTGGGCCCATCACATGGGGCTGCTGGGGTAACTCTGGGGGTTTTAGGGATCTCTCAGCCCAAATTTGCCCTAAATGGGGACAGGGAAAACTTCCCCAACATCTGACTCTGAGTCCTTGGCCAAGCTGCCAACCCAAACACCGGGGAAAGCCTTGGAGGAGCTCCAGGAATCTGCTGTCCTGTGGGGCCTCAGGTGGTTCCACCCCACAGGAACCCTTAGGAAATTTATTTTTAGAGCTGGATTTCCCCACTGTGTTGAGCCTGGGCTGAGAGAGGTGATTCCAACAGCACAAAAAATCAGGGCAGGAGCTCTGCAGTCACTGCAAGCAGGACCCAGCACTGTAAAAATGACTCCTCTGGTTGAAAATAATAATTTTATATGCCTAAAAAAAGTCCTTTCTGCCCCAGGAATGTGCAAGGGCATGGAAAAACCAAAGGGAGGCGTTTCCCAAAGGCCACTTGGACCCTCTGGAGCACCCCGTGGCTGCAGCCCTGCCCTCCCTCCATTCATGGTTTCACTCTGCAGCCTGCAGCAAGTGCAGGGTTGGGGGTGTTTTAATTCAGTGCAAGCACAACATTGACTCCAGTTTGGAAACCAGCCTGGAAGTGCCTCCTCGTGGAGCTAATTCGGGGCTTGCATCTCCTGTGGCTCGCATTTAGATGAGCTCCCTCCGGGGAGGGGAGCTGCATTTCTGGGGAACCAGCAGGGATCTGGGTGTTCTTGTGCTGACTAAACCCACCCACGCCTCGGGGCTTATTTGCAAGCAGATCCTGCACGGCTTGTGTCAGCCTGATGGAAGGGCCTGCTGCTCCTGGGAGATGGCACTCTGATATCCCCAGGAACTGGCACCCTGGTATTCCTGGGACCTGGCACTGTGATATTCCCGGGAGCTGGCACTCTGGTATTCCTGGGAGATGGCACTGTGATATTCCCAAGAGCTGGCACTCTGGTTTTCCCAGGAACTGGCACACTGGTATTCCTGGGAGATGGTTCTGATATTCCCAGGAGATGGCACTCTGGTATTCCTGGGAGATGGCACTGTGATATTCCTGGGACATGGCACTCTGATATTCCTGGGAGATGGCACTGATATTCCCAGGAGTGGCACTCTGATATTCCCAGGAGCTGGCACTCTGGTATTCCTGGAACATGGCACTCTGGTATTCCTGGGAGATGGCACTGATATTCCCAGGAGTGGCACTCTGGTATTCCTGAAACATGGCACCCTGATATTCCCAGGAGCTGGCACTGTGGTATTCCCAGGAGTGGCACTCTGGTATTCCTGGGAGCTGGCACTGTGATATTCCTGGGAGCTGGCACTGTGATATTCCCAGGAGTGGCACTCTGGTATTCTGGGATCTGGCACTCTGATATTCCCAGGAGTGGCACTGATATTCCCAGGAGTGGCACTCTGGTATTCCTGGGAGCTGGCACTGTGATATTCCTGAGAGCTGGCACTGATATTCCTGGGAGCTGGCACTCTGGAATTCCTGGGATCTGGCACACTGATATTCCCGGGAGATGCCACCCTGGTATTCCTGGAACATGGCACTGTGACATTCCCAGGAGTGGCACTCTGATATTCCCAGGAGTGGCACTCTGATATTCCCAGGAGTGGCACTCTGATTTTTCTGGGAGCTGGCACTCTGGTTTTCCCAGGAGTGGCACTCTGGTATTCCTGGGAGATGGTTCTGATATTCCCAGGAGCTGGCACTCTGGTATTCCTGGAACATGGCACTGTGACATTCCCAGGAGTGGCACTCTGGTTTTCCCAGGAGTGGCACTGATATTCCCGGGATCTGGCACTGTGATATTCCTAGGAGTGGCACTCTGATACTCCTGGAAGACGGCACTGATATTCCCAGGAGATGGCACTGATATTCCCAGGAGTGGCACTCTGGTATTCCCAGGAGATGGCACTGTGATATTCCCAGCATCTGGCACTCTGATACTCCCAAGAGCTGGCACTCTGGTATTCCTGGGATCTGGCACTGTGATATTCCTAGGAGTGGCACTGATATTCCCAGGAGCTGGCACTCTGATATTCCTGGGAGATGGCACTGATATTCCCAGGAGCTGGCAGGAGTGGCACTCTGGTATTCCTGGGAGATGGCACTCTGATATTCCTGGGAGATGGCACTCATATTCCCAGGAGTGGCACTCTGGTATTCCTGGGAGCTGGCACTCTGATATTCCCAGCATCTGGCACTCTGATACTCCCAACAGCTGGCACTGTGATATTCCTGGGAACTGGCACCCTGGTATTCCTGGGGCATGGCACTGTGATATTCCTGGGGCATGGCACTGTGATATTCCTGGGAGATGGCACTGATATTCCCACGAGTGGCACTCTGGTATTCTTGGGGGATGGTACTCTGACATTCCCAAGAGCTGGCACCCTGGTATTCCCAGGAGCTGGCACGGATATTCCCAAGAACTGGCACTGTGATATTCCTGGGAGCTGGCACTCTGGTTTTCCCAGGAACTGGCACTGATATTCCCAGGAGCTGGCACTGATATTCCCAGGAGCTGGCACTGATATTTCCAGGAACTGGCAACTGATATTCCCAGGAGGTGGCACTGATATTCCCAGGATTGTCACTCTGGCATTCCCAGGATCACCAGGTCACTGGTGTGCTCTGGGCAGGGGCTGGGCTGCCATTTGTCACCTCTGGCTGCTGCCTTTGTGTCTGGGGTGGTGCAGAGAAGCTGCAGAGGTGGGGAGGGCACGGCTGGGCCGTTCCAGGCTGGGAATTCCAGCCCTGGGGAGCTGATACCGTGAGCAGCGAGTTCAGGTGTCCCAGCTCCCTGGATCTCCCTTATCTGCAGATAAAGATCGGGAATGTGGCCCGGGGGAAGCTTTGTCCTCATTTCTTTGGGGCAGAGCCCCTGGGGTGTGGGAGATGAGGATCAGCTCCTCCATCAGTGCAGGGAGGTGGATGGGAAAAGGGAGCTGGGAGATGGCAGAATCCTGGAATGGTTCAGGTTGGAAAAGACCTCTGGAAATCACTCAGCCAGGGTCACCTGGAGCAGGTGACACAGGAGCACACCCAGGTGGGTGCTCTGGTGCTCCTGGCTGCCTTTCCCAGCACTTTTTGATGGAAAGGCTTTGTTATCCCAATCCTTTGGGTGGAAATGCTTTGTTACCCCAACCCTTTTGGTAGAAAGGGTTTGCTATCCCAATCCTTTGTATGGAAAGGCTTTGTAATCCCAAACTTTTTGGTGGAAAGGCTTTGTAATCCCAAACTTTTTGGTAGAAAGGCTTTGTTATCCCAACCCTTTTGGTAGAAAGGTTTTGTAATCCCAATCCTTTTGGTGGAAAGGCTTTGTTACCCCAACCCTTTTGGTGGAAAGGTTTTGTTACCCCAACCCTTTTGGTGGAAAGTCTTTGTTACCCCAATCCTTTTGGTGGAAAGGTTTTGTTATCCCAATCCTTTTGGTAGAAAGTTTTGCTATCCCAATCCTTTTTGGTAGAAAGGCTTTGTTATCCCAATTATTTTGGTAGAAAGGCT
Organism: Setophaga petechia; assembly: GCA_024362935.1. Taxonomy (NCBI): domain Eukaryota; kingdom Metazoa; phylum Chordata; class Aves; order Passeriformes; family Parulidae; genus Setophaga; species Setophaga petechia. The sequence goes on from JANCRA010000160.1 coordinate 372,627, forward strand.
TTGTTATCCAAATCCTTTTGGTGGCAAGCCTTTGTTACCCCAATCCTTTGGTGGCAAGGCTTTGTGATCCCAATCCTTTGGTGGCAAGGCTTTGTTATCCCAATCCTTCCTCCCTTCTGCCAGGGGAAGGGAAGCAGAAGCTGCTGCAGCAGCGCCGCCTCAAATGGAGTTTTTGCCCGGCAGGGAGAGCCCCGGGCTGCGGCTCGGCGTCCCCATCCGGGCTGGTTTGGGAGGCGTTTGTTGCCCTAACGATAAAACCCCATTTCCGCCGTGCCCTTGTTGAGTCATGCCCTGTCCCTGAGCCTCATTCCTGCCTGGCCCTGGCTGTCCCCATCGGTCACGCAGCACAAGGACACCGCTCCCGGCCCCCGGGGCGCTGCGGCTGCTCTTTGATTGTTTCATGGCCTCAGGTGCCCGGCAGCCGCAGGAGCCTCGAGTTTGGGGCATTTTGGGGGGGTTGGGGTGCGGTTATCACCCGCCCCTCGCTGTCACGGTCGCTTTGTGCCCTGCGGTGGTGGTGGCAGGAGCCGTGCCCGTGCTCTGTGGGCAGGGTGGCACGGAAGAACAAGGGCTGGCACGTAATTTAGGGTTGGCTAACGATTAAGCTGCGGCCAGGTGGGAATGAGCACCTGCGGCCCCGGAGCGACATTCCAGAGGCACAGGGTCACAGGATGGGCGATCCCCGTGCCCGCCCGGCCACCTGCAGCCAGCGCTCCGTCATGGCCGAGCTCCGCCGGCTCTGCTCTGCCTGGAAAGAGTGTTCTAAAAATTGCCAGCCTTCCCCAGCTAAAGTAGGTGAAATATTTATAAACCCATCCTCTAGAGAAGAACCTTTTGCGTAAGCATCAACCGCTCCGGCTTTAAAACCCGCGCCCTCCCCCCGCCCCAAGGCGCCTTGTGCTGCTTTACCCAGCGAAGGGGCAACTTTAATTGCGTTTGTCTGGCACCGTGGCACCTTCTCAGGGCCACGGGGAGATTAAAAAAAAAAAGGGGGATTTCTGGATTTCTGGATTTCCTGCTCCGTTGTGCTCTGTTCCAGCAGCGGGTGTGGCTGTGCTTTAATGCTGGGGTGGGGGGGAGCAGAGGGGTCGCCACATTTTGGGGAGGAGGATGCGACCACCCGGGAGGGGTGAGGAGGATGATGATGAGGAGGATGAGGAGGAGGATGATGAGGAGGGGGATGAGGAGGAGAAGGAGGAGGAGGAGGAGGAGGACGGGGGAAGCTCAGCGCTGCTTCCAGCGCCCGAGGGATGCGCGGAGTCCGGCGGGGCGGCTCCGGGGGCGGCGGGGATGGAGAGCGAGGCCCCGCTCCGCCCGGCCCCGGAGGCGGAGCCAGCGCCCGGCGCGGCGGGATCGGGAGCAGCCACAGCCCGCAAAGGAGGAGCGGGGAGCGGGGCTGGGCACGGCAGCGGGGCGGCGGCAGCGGGGCCGGAGCCGGAGCCCGGAGCCGGAGCTCCAGCAGCGGGGCCGCCCCGCGCCGCCGCCGGCGCCGCAGCGCAGGATGTGGTGGGACGAGCGGGTGTCGGCGCGGTTCCGGAGGAACCTGCAGCCCACCCTCACCTACTGGAGCGTCTTCTTCAGCTTCGGCCTCTGCATCGCCTTCCTGGGGCCCACGCTGCTGGACCTGCGCTGCCAGACCCAGAGCTCGCTCTCGCAGATCACCTGGGTGTTCTTCTCGCAGCAGTTCTGCCTCCTGCTCGGCAGCTGCCTCGGAGGGGTCTTCAAGAGGACGTAAGAGCCTGGAGAACTCAGCGCTCCTCCCTGGGGGGCTCCCCGCGGACCCCCCTGCCTTAGCCCGGATCGCGGTGGGCAGCGCCGGCCGGGCTGGGGGACTGAACCGGGCTTGGGGGCTGAGCCGGGCTTGGGGGGCTGAACCGGGCTTGGGGGGATGAGCCGGTTTTGGGGGATAAGCCGGGCTTGGGGGGCTGAACCGGGCTTGGGGGGCTGAACCAGGACTGGGGACTGATCCGGGCTTGGGGGATGAATCGGGACTGGGTACTGAGCCGGGCTTGGGGGATGAGCCGGGCTTGGAGGGCTGAGACGAGCTTGGGGGTTTGAGACGAGCTTGGGGGCTGAGTCGGGTTTGGGGAGCTGAGCCGGACTTGGGGGATGAGCCAGGTTTGGGGGATGCTCGGGTTTGGGGGCTGAGCCGGGTTTGGAGGGCTGAGCCGGGTTTGGGGAATGAGCCGGGCTTGGAGGGCTGAGCCGGGTTTGGGGAATGAGCCGGGCTTGGAGGGCTGAGCCGGGTTTGGGGAATGAGCCGGGTTTGGGGGATTGAGCCGGGCTTGGGGCGCTGAGCTGGACTTGGAGGGGCTGAGCCGGATTTGGGGGATTGAGCCGGGTTTGGGGGATTGAGCCGGGTTTGGGGGAATGAGCCGGACTTGGTGGCTGAGCCGGGCTTGCGGGCTGAACCGAGCCGTGGATGCTGCGTGGGAAAGCCACTCCCGAGTGGAAGCGGGCGCGGGGGGCGTCGCGGAGGGTCCGCAGCCCTCGGGGCCCCCTCGGGGTGGGAATTCCTCCCCCGGCAGCCCCGCTCGGCTCCCGGTGCGGTTCCATCCCCTCGAGAGCAGCCGCCGCTCCCGGAGCTCCGCTCAGCCCCAGCGTGAAGTTCCAGCCAGAACTTCCCGCCAGGGATTTCTTTTGTTGTTTTCTGAATTTTTTTTTTTTTTTCCTCTCCTTAACCTTGGTTGTTTATCGCCCAACCAAGAATATTTTCGGAAGCGTGTTTTAATAACCTCGGCGTCGGAAATGGTGGCAGCGCCGCGTTTTGCGGGAGTTTGGGAGGAACACGTGGAGGGATGCGAGTGGTCCTCGTGGTGTCCTGATGGAGAGGGGGGGACCCCGGGCTGGGAGGGCCCCAAAAGGGACTCGGAGCCAGCCTCGTGCCCAGGATGTGTTGCAAATAAATCACCCGGGCTGGCTCAGGGCTGAGGATTGCCAGGGAGGCGTTTGATTTGGGGCTGGGTGACAGCTCGGGGATCAGCTGGTTATTTACGTTGTCACCGATCCTGGGGCGGTGATGTAACGCGTGTGTGCGATCCGCGCACCTCCACGGGGAGAATCCCCCAGGAATCCTGGAAAAAACCCTCCTCAAAACCCGCTGGGTGTGAGATATTTATCCTCAAAACCCTCTGGGTGTGAGATATTTATCCTCAAAACCCTCTGGGTGTGAGATATTTGCGGATCGAGGGGAGCCCCGGCTGCTGGAGCTCCTGCGAGCGGAGCTGTCCTGGTGCCACCAGGGCGGAGGGGACAATTGGGGCATTGGGGACAGCACGTGGGGACATCGCTGCGGCTCTGCCACAGCTCCGGCAGTGCTGGGTCAGCAGCGGAGCCTCTGCCAGCCCCCGGGGCTGCCTCGCATATGTTTGGAGGAAAAACGCAGAATTCCTGCTGCCAGCTCCTTCCCAAAGCTCCGCAGAACCCATCGAAGGTTTTGTGATTGAGGATTCCCAAACTTTGAGCTCCACAGTTGCGTTTTATGGGGGAAAGAGTGTGTTTGGTGCTGGTTGGGAAGCAGGATGTGTTTGGGGTTTTGGAGAAAAAGGGATTTGTGGAGTCCCCACTGGGGAGGGACGGCCCTGCCAGGCAGGCAGGAGGGAATATTTGGGATATTTGGAGCTTGTGAGTGTTGTGGGGAGGTTACTCAGAGCCTTGCAGCCTCCAAATGTGTGGGAATAAGAATTGTTCAGGCTCCAGGAGCTCCGGTACAATCCCTTCTGCAGGGCTGGATGGACTGAGCCGTGCTGCCAAGGCTTTATAAATCAAATTACGGCGCCCTCAGGGCCTGGGGGCCGCCGGGGAGGAGCACTGGACAGGTCATCTTTTCCAGCTGGGAGATGGAAAACTGCTGTGGAGCATCCCTGGAGCCTGGCTGGGAGCTGAGTGTGGTTCCTGGTGCCTCGGGGGTGCAGAATTTGCTGCTTTATTTGGGTTCAATCGGTCTGGGTGGCCCCTGAGGGACAGCAGTGCCAGGAATGGGTGGTGGCACCTGAATCCAGGCTCTCCTGCCCCCAGAGAAGCTGCTGGGTGCTGCTCCCTGCTCCTGGAGCTCTGGCAGGAGGGATTTCAGTGCTGCTCTGTCCCTTCAGCTCCACAATTTCAGGGAAATGCAAAGTTTGCACTGACAGAGGATGGAGCATGGTGCTGCTGCTCTGTCCTGCAGTCCTGGATTGCTGCTGGTCCCTTCCCTGAGCTCTTGCGGATTTTATTTAAATTCAGAAACAGCATTTTTTGTGCCTTGTTGAAAATTTGCTTTTTTGGGGCAGCCCTGGGCTGATCCCAGTGCTGTGGGCAGAGACCAGGAGGGCACTGGGGGAACTGGAGCTGTGCTGGGACCCTGGGCAGGTTTAGGGAAATTCTCTGTCCTGGCAGTGCCAGCTCCATTAGGAAGCTCAGTGCTCCTGCATTTCATTTTTCTTCCCCGTTTTGTTGCATTTCAGGCCTGAATTGTGAGGTTGGAGCCCTGCACACACTGCTGACAGAAGCACCAGAGTGCCCCAGATTGATGCTGGGATTTTATTTTTTTTTTAAGTCAGAAACAGCATTTTTTGTGCCTTGTTGAAATTTTACTTTTTTGGGGCAGCCCTGGGCCGATCCCAGTGGTGTGGGCAGAGACCAGGAGGGCACTGGGGGACCTGGAGCTGTGCTGGGGCCCTGGGCAGGCTCCTCTCAGCGTGACCCACCCCATTCCTGCAGGGCTGAGGGGATGGGCTCAGACACACCAGGGGGAGCTGAAATTTTGGGGAAATTCCACTCTGGCACTGCCAGCTCCATTGGGGATCTCACTGCTCCTGCATTTCATTTTTCTTCCCCGTTTTGTTGCATTTCAGGCCTGAATTGTGAGGTTGGAGCCCTGCACACGCTGCTGACAGAAGCACCAAAGTGCCCCAGATTGGTGTTGGGGATTTTTTAAAATTCAGAAACAGCATTTTTGTGTCTGGTTGGAAATTTGCTTTTTTTGGGGCAGCCCTGAGCTGATCCCAGTGCTGTGGGCAGAGACCAGGAGGGACTGGGGAAACTGGAGCTGTGCTGGAGCCCTGGGCAGGTTTGAGGAAATTCCCACTCTGGCACTGCCAGCTCCATTGGGGATCTCACTGCTCCTGCATTTCATTTTCCTTCCCCGTTTTGTTGCATTTCAGGCCTGAATTGTGAGGTTGGAGCCCTGCACACGCTGCTGACAGAAGCACCAGAGTGCCCCAGATTGGTGTTGGGGATTTTTTAAAATTCAGAAACGGCATTTTTGTGTCTTGTTGAAAATTTCCTTTTGCTCCCAGGGTTTTTGGGGCAGCCCTGTGCTGATCCCAGTGCTGTGGGCAGAGACCAGGAGGGCACTGGGGGAACTGGAGCTGTGCTGGGGCCCTGGGCAGGCTCCTCTCAGCGTGACCCACCCCATTCCTGCAGGGCTGAGGGGATGGGCTCAGACACACCAGGGGGAGCTGAAATTTTGGGGAAATTCCCACTCTGGCACTGCCAGCTCCATTGGGGATCTCACTGCTCCTGCATTTCATTTTTCTTCCCCATTTTGTTGCATTTCAGGCCTGAATTGTGAGGTTGGAGCCCTGCACACGCTGCTGACAGAAGCACCAGAGTGCCCCAGATTGGTGTTGGGGATTTTTCCAAATTCAGAAACGGCATTTTTGTGCCTTGTTGAAAATTTGCTTTTTTGGGGCAGCCCTGTGTTGATCCCAGTGGTGTGGGCAGAGACCAGGAGGGACTGGAGCTGTGCTGGAGCCCTGGGCAGGTTTAGGGAAATTCTCTGTCCTGGCAGTGCCAGCTCCATTAGGAAGCTCAGTGCTCCTGCATTTCATTTTTCTTCCCCGTTTTGTTGCATTTCAGGCCTGAATTGTGAGGTTGGAGCCCTGCACACACTGCTGACAGAAGCACCAGAGTGCCCCAGATTGATGCTGGGATTTTATTTTTTTTAAGTCAGAAACGGCATTTTTTGTGCCTTGTTGAAAATTTGCTTTTTTGGGGCAGCCCTGGGCCGATCCCAGTGCTGTGGGCAGATACCAGGAGGGCACTGGGGGACCTGGAGCTGTGCTGGGGCCCTGGGCAGGCTCCTCTCAGCGTGACCCACCCCATTCCTGCAGGGCTGAGGGGATGGGCTCAGACACACCAGGGGGAGCTGAAATTTTGGGGAAATTCCCACTCTGGCACTGCCAGCTCCATTGGGGATCTCACTGCTCCTGCATTTCATTTTTCTTCCCCGTTTTGTTGCATTTCAGGCCTGAATTGTGAGGTTGGAGCCCTGCACACGCTGCTGACAGAAGCACCAGAGTGCCCCAGATTGGTGTTGGGGATTTTTTAAAATTCAGAAACAGCATTTTTGTGTCTGGTTGGAAATTTGCTTTTTTTGGGGCAGCCCTGAGCTGATCTCAGTGCTGTGGGCAGAGACCAGGAGGGCACTGGGGGAACTGGAGCTGTGCTGGAGCCCTGGGCAGGTTTGAGGAAATTCCCACTCTGGCACTGCCAGCTCCATTGGGGAGCTCAGTGCTCCTGCATTTCATTTTTCTTCCCCGTTTTGTTGCATTTCAGGCCTGAATTGTGAGGTTGGAGCCCTGCACACGCTGCTGACAGAAGCACCAGAGTGCCCCAGATTGGTGTTGGGGATTTTTTAAAATTCAGAAACAGCATTTTTGTGTCTGGTTGGAAATTTGCTTTTTTTGGGGCAGCCCTGAGCTGATCCCAGTGCTGTGGGCAGAGACCAGGAGGGCACTGGGGGAACTGGAGCTGTGCTGGGACCCTGGGCAGGCTCCTCTCAGCGTGACCCACCCCATTCCTGCAGGGCTGAGGGGATGGGACCCTTTCATTGTCCTTTCACAGCCCCTGCTCTGTCCCTGCCCCCGGATTCCCATCTCCTGCAGGTTTTGGAGCTCTGGGGACACCCCATTGTCTCTGCCACCTTTTGTGGCTCGGAGAGCAGCACAGGATGAGCCCTTTGGGGACACAAACCCCCCGAGGGTGGCTCTGCTTCCTGCAGGAGACCCGGGGAGCTGGAGCTGCAGTGAGATCATCCTCACCTCCTCCACATCCTCACCTTGTCCCCTCGGGGCTTTGGCTCTCTAATGATCGGCTTTGCAAGTCTGAGCTGGCCTGATTATCATTTTCCTCTTGATCTGAGGGATTTGGAAAACGCTCCCTGAGGTGGGGGAAAAAAAACCAAAAACTCTGTGCTGGGAGCTGCAGAGATCCAATGGGAACGCCGAGGTGGGGGCTCCTAAATCCCTGTGGGAGGGATTTGCTGGCTGGGGCTGCAGGATTGGCTCTGGAATTGCCCATCCTGATCCTACAGGGATCAGCCCAAACCCCTCATGGGCCGCTGTGGGTTTGGGGTGGAGCCTGGAGATGCTCTGGGTGCTGTGAAATGAAATTTGGGACACTGCAAGGCTCCTTTCACCCTGCTGGAGGAGAATTGCCCATCCTAATCCTACAGGGATCAGTCCAGACTTCTCCTGTGGGTTTGGGATGGAGCCTGGAGGTGCTCTGAAATGAAATTTGGGACATTGCAAGGTTCATTTCACACCCTGCTGGAGGAGAATTGCCCATCCTGATCCTACAGGGATCAGACCAAACCTCTCTTGTGGGTTTGGGATGGAGCCTGGAGGTGCTCTGAAATGAAATTTGGGACATTGCAAGGTTCCTTTCACACCCTGCTGGAGGAGAATTTCCCATCCTGATCCTACAGAGATTAGCCAAGACCTCTCCTGTGGGTTTGGGATGGAACCTGGAGGTGCTCTGGATGCCCTAAAATGAAATTTGGGACACTGCAAAGCTCCTTTCACACCCTGCTGGAGGAGAATTGCCCATCCTGATCCTACAGGAATCAGCCCAAACCCCTCATGAGCCGCTGTGGGTTTGGGATGGAGCCTGGAGGTGCTCTGAAATGAAATTTGGGACACTGCAAGGCTCCTTTCACACCCTGCTGGAGGAGAATTGCCCATCCTGATCCTACAGAGATTAGCCAAGACCTCTCCTGTGGGTTTGGGATGGAGCCTGGAGGTGCTCTGAAATAAAATTTGGGACACTGCAAGGTTCATTTCACCCTGCTGGAGGAGAATTGCCCATCTGATCCTACAGGGATCAGCCCCAACCTCTCTTGTGGGTTTGGGATGGAGCCTGGAGATGCTCTGGATGCCCTAAAATGAAATTTGGGACACTGCAAGGCTCATTTCACGCCCTGCTGGAGGAGAGCCTGCCCTGGGTTGGGGACACAGAGGCCAGGCTGTGACACCAGGGCTGCTTGTCCAGCCCTTTGGAAGGGTTTGGCATCATCAGGACAGGCTGAATTCACGGGGTGCCTCACTTTGGGTGCTTCCCAAGGGTTTTGTGCCTCAGGAAATCCTCCCTGGGTGCTGAGCTGAGTCCTCAACCCCACCTGGGTGGGGGCACTGGCAGCAGCAGTCCCTTGGTCCCCCCTTGTGCCACCACCCTGGGCTGGTGGCATTTGCAGGGGGCACAATTGTGTCATTAACCCATGGCTGGAGGCAGGGATTTTGACCCGGGGTGACATTTTTAATGCTCATTAAGGACATTAAACCCCCCCAGTCAGCATTTCACTGGTGGTGAACCTGCTCCCCAGCCAGCAAGGGGGGTCCTGCAGAGTTTTCTTTGTGCTTTTCAGGGTGTGTATGACTCTGCATCACACTCTGTGCCACATCAGACATGAAATGTGGGATAGTCCAAATCATACTCTGTGCCTCTCCACAAAAAACCCAAACATTTTGCAGTTTTGGGAGGTTTTCCCGTCGCTCCCAGGCTGGGGTTCCCCAGCTCTGGTGCCTCTGCACCCCGGAGGGAGCAGCCTCAGCTCTCCGGGCTCGGAGCTGCTCCTCTCTCATTTGCCAGGCGCCTCTCCTGCCGTGACTGTGCACATCTCCAGCTCCCTCCCTCCTTCCCTCCTTCCCTCCCCCAGAAATCCCACGGCTCTGCTGTCAGAGGACCATCAGCACTCACAGCTTGGAAAGCACTGCCTGCTCTGCCCTGGGCTGGGCTGGCACGGCCAGGGGCACCGGGAGGGGCAGGAGAGGGGCAGGAGGTGCCCTTGGCCCCAGCAGGAGCAGCGAGCAGCACACGGAGGGCCAGGTCACTGTGGGGCTGCAGATGGAGGAGGGATGTGACAGGGCCAGGGACAGTGACATGGACAATGACATGGGCTGTGACATGGCCAGGGACAGTGACATGGCCTGGGACAGTGACAGGGCCAGGGACAGTGACATGGACAATGACATGGGCTGTGACATGGCCAGAGAGAAGTGACATGGCCAGGGCCAGGGACAGTAATATGGCCCAGATCTGTGATATGGCCCAGGGACAGTGACAGGCTCAGATCTGTGATATGGCCCAGGGACAGTGACATGGCCAGGGACAGTGACATAGCCAGGGCTGTGATACGGCCCAGATCTGTGACATGGCCCAGGGACAGTGACATGGCCCAGGGACAGTGACAGGGGCAGGGCTGTGATAAGGCCCTGGGAGCAGTGACAGGCCCAGATCTGTGATATGGCCCAGGGACAGTGACAGGGCCATGGCCAGGCTGTCCTGGCCGGGCAGGAGGGTCTGGCTGGCAGCTGGGTCTCCTCCACCCTCCTCCTCCTCCTCCTCAGAGCCTTCTCCAGCCTGGCTGGGGGTGTGGGGGTTTCCTTGCTGGGCACTGCTCACACCCACATCCCCCAACTACTGCTGATTACCAACTGCCACCCCCGTGGCTGTGACAGGGACCTGCCGGTGCCACTGTGTCTGCTGTGCCACCCCAGCCCCATCTCTGCTCATCCCAGGGCTTCACTCTCTGCTCCTGATTCCCTCCTTCCCTCCCTCCTTCCTTCCCTCCTTCCTTCCTGCCTTCCCTCTTGGCAGCCCCAGGGCCGCACGGTGCCAGCGCAGGCACTGCTCGCTGCCAGAGCTGGGAGGGGACAGATCCTGGCCCTGGGAGGGGACAGATCCCAGCCTTTGGAGGGGACAGATCCCATCCTTTGGAGGGGACAGATCCTGGTCCTGGGAGGGGACAGATCCCAGCCCTGGGAGGGGACAGATCCCAGCCTTTGGAGGGGACAGATCCTGGCCCTGGGAGGGGACAGATCTCATGCTTTGGAGGGGACAGATCCCATCCTTTGGAGGGGACAGATCCCATCCCTGGGAGGGGACAGATTCCGCCCTTGGGAGGGGACAGATCCTGGCCCTGGGAGGGGACAGAACCCATCCCTGGGAGGGGACAGATCCTGGTCCTGGGAGGGGACAGATTCTGCCCTTGGGAGGGGACAGATCCCGGCCCTGGGAGGGGATAGATCCCATCCTTTGAAGGGGACAGATCCCAGCTCTAGGAAGGGACAGAACCCATCCCTGGGAGGGGACAGATCCTGGCCCTGGGAGGGGACAGATGCCATCCTTTGGAGGGGACAGATCCCAGCCTTTGGAGGGGACAGATCCCAGCTCTAGGAAGGGACAGATCCCATCACTCAGAGGGGACAGATCCCATCCTTTGGAGGGGACAGACCCCATCACTCTTGCACCTGGCTGGGTTTTTCTCTGTGAAGAGTTCTGTTATTTTGCCTTTTATTAAAACCCTTTCTGTTTCCAACACTACCACAGAAGCCATCCTGCTCATTTTGTGCCTTCTAAAGTAGCTGAGCTATCTTGGGTGTGAAATAGATCTCCAAGAGCTGATGAGAGCAGATCCATATTTCAATCCCCCTGCAGGGGGAGGTGGCAGTGCCCAGGCTGGCTGCAGGGCTGGGTGACACTGGGCTGAGGAGCATCTCCCTCCTCTCACCAGGAAATCTGGGGCTGCAGGAGCTCAATGAGATGGGGGCAGCATGGCTGTTGGATTTTATCTTTTTCTGACCCAGAATGGGGTAATTGAGAGGTGTTTTAAAACCTTTTATTCCATTTTCAGTCTCATGAGAAGGGTGAGATGATACAGATGTTACAATTCACACCATCTCAATCAGCAGCTATCTCCTAATTATGAAACACTTGCTTTATCAGCTTTAACCACACCATGCAATTTTCTATAAATCCATTTCCCACTTGTGACTGCTGCTCTGGTGGTGGCCCTGACTCTGTCCTGCCTCTCTCTTGTCCCCAGGCTGGCGCAGTCCCTGCTGGCCCTGTTTGCCTCGTCCCTGGCCATCTCTCTGGTGTTTGCCATCATCCCCCTGTGCCACAACGTGGTGGTGCTGGCCGTGGTCATGGCCGTGGCCGGGCTGGCCATGGGCTGCATCGACACCATCTCCAACATGCAGCTGGTCAAGATCTACCAGAAGGACTCTGCCATCTTCCTGCAGGTGAGAGCGGCGTCCCCAGCCCCCCTGGGCAGCTCTGGGATGGGCTTGAGGAGGAATTTCTCCCCAAAAAGGGTCCTTGGGCATTGGGAGGGTGGCATCACATCCCTGGGGGTGTCTGAGGAAAGCCTGGCTGTGGCACTGTGGGGCCAGGATGGATTTTAGGAGGAATTTCTTGCCAGACAGGGTGGTTGGGCATTGAGAAAGTGGCATCACCATCCCTGGAGGTGTCTGAGGAAAGCTTGGTTGTGGCACCATGGTGGGGCAGGTTTAGGATGGACTCTAAACCTCACCACCCTGGGCAGGTTTAGGATGGACTTTAGGAGGAACTTTTCCCAGAAAGGATCCTCGGGCATTGGGAAGGTGGCATCACCATCCCTGGGGGTGTCTGAGGAAAGCCTGGCTGTGGCACTGTGGTGCTCTCACCACCCTGGGCAGGTTTAGGATGGACTTTAGGAGGAACTTCTCCCCCAAAAGGGTCCTTGGGCATTAGGAGGGTGGCATCACATCCCTGGAGGTGTCTGAGGAAAGCCTGGCTGTGGCACCGTGGGGCCAGGATGGATTTTAGGAGGAATTTCTTCCCAGACAGGGTGGTTGGGCATTGAGAGGATGGAGGCACCATCCCTGGAAAGCCTGGCTGTGGCACTGTGGTGCTCTCACCGCCCTGGGCAGGTTTAGGACGGAGTTTAAGAGGAATTTCTCCCCAGACAGGGTCCTTGGGCATTGGAAGGGCGGCATCACCATCTCACCATGGTGAGAGTACCGTGGCACTCTCACCATCCTGGGCAGGTTTAGGATGGACTTTAGGAGAAATCTCTTCCCAGAAAGAGTGGTTGGGCATTGTGAAGGAGGCATCACCATCCCTGGAGGTATCTGAGGAAAGCCTGGTTGTGACACTGTGGTGCTCTCACCACTCCAGGCATGTTTAGGATGGAGTTTAGAAGGAATTTCTCCCCAGAAAAGGTGATTGGGCATTGGGAAGGAGGCATCACCATCCCTGGAGGTGCTGGTGGAAAGTGGCACTCAGATCAGGTGACACAGTGGTGCCAGCTCACAGTTTGGACTCCATCACCCCAAAAGCCTTTCCCACCTGAATCAATCCTGTGATTCCGAGGAGGAGCTGGGTGGGCTCTGCCACCCTCCTGCTCCAGCGTGTCCCCTCCTGTCAGGACTCAGCACATCCCTCTGGCTGTCCTGAGCAGCCAAGACCCTGCCAGGGGGCTCAGAGACCCTGGCACAGAGCCCAAAATGCCTCTGTGAGTTTGGTTATGGCCCGTGGAGCAAATTACCAACCTTGTATGAACACCAGCAAGCCACAACAGTTTAAGTAGAATATTAGTGAAGTTATCACAGGGTGAAATGTGCATTTTGGGATTTTGGTACAGGGGGGTTATGGAGGCAAGATGGAGGGAACTGGGTGTGTCCAGCCTTTCTCCTTCTTCTTCTTGGCCTCCATCTCCTGTGGTGATGTTGGCACTCACAGACTGGTTTAGAGTAGAAGCTCACTGTCTAACACAGGTGATGGGCATTGGGGAGTAATTGTAAACATTGCACAGGTAGTTTGTGGTATAAAGACACAACACCACCCCGGGGCAGGCAGAGTGCCTCGGACTGTCTTGCTGAGCTGACCTCAGCAGGGCAGGAGAAAAATGTTTTATAGATAAGATAAAATAAACAACGTTAAGACCGAGAGATGAAGAGCTCTGACTCCTTCTTTAAGCACCAGGCTGGGAAAACAGACTCTGGAACTTCTCTCGGGGTCACTCTGACAAACCAATGATCCCGACAACCTCCTGCAGGCCCTGCACTTCTTCGTGGGTTTCGGGGCCCTGCTGAGCCCCCTGATCGCCGACCCCTTCCTGTCGGACACCAACTGCATCCTGGCCAACGGCACGGCCAACGCCTCCAGCAACCTCCCGCACATCCGCAAGTCCCTGCTGCCGCACCACCCCGGCAACCTGTCCCACTACGCCCTGCCCATGAAGGGCATGGTGGTGACACGCGTGTCCTACGCCTTCTGGATCATGGCCCTCATCAACGTGAGTGGAATGCCTGGGGTGTCCAGCTGGGATTGTCCCTGGAGTATCCAGTGGGATCATCCCTGGAGTGTCCAATGGGATCGTCCCTGCTCCAGGGGTTTGTGGGGCTTCTGGTGTCTGGGGGGATCCAGCTGGGGTCATCCCAGGAGATGGGATCATCCCTGGAGTATCCAATGGGATCCAATGGGATCACCCCAGAATATCCAGCTGGGATCATCCCTGGAGTGTCCAATGGGATCATCCCTGCTCCAGGGGTTTGTGGGGTTTCTGGTGTTTCTGGTGGTTGAGGGGATCCAACTGGGGTCATCCCAGGAGATGGGATCATCCCTGGAGTATCCAATGGGATCATCCCAGAATATCCAGCTGGGATCATCCCTGGAGTGTCCAATGGGATCATCCCTGCTCCAGGGGTTTGTGGGGTTTCTGGTGTTTGGGGGGATCCAGCTGGGATCATCCCAGGAGCTGGGATCATCCCTGGGGTATCCAATCATCCCTGGGGTATCCAATGGGATCATCCCTGGAGTATCCAGCTGGGATCATCCCTGGAGTATCCAATGGGATCATCCCTGCTCCAGGGGTTTGTGGGGCTTCTGGTGTTTGGGGGGATCCAGCTGGGGTCATCCCAGGAGCTGGGATCGTCCCTAGAGTATCCAATGGGATCATCCCAGGAGTGTCCAGGTGGGGTCATCCCAGGAGCTGGGATCATCCCTGGAATATCCAGCTGGGATCGTCCCTGGAGTATCCAGTTGGATCATCTCAGGAATATCCAGCTGGGATCATCCCTGCTCCACGGGTTTGTGGGGTTTCTGGTGTTTGGGGGGATCCAGCTGGGATCATCCCAGGAGCTGGGATCGTCCCTGGAGTATCCAATGGGATCATCCCTGGAGTATCCTGCTGGGATCATCGCTGCTCCAGGGATTTGTGGGGCTTCTGGTGTTTGAGGGGATCCAGCTGGGATCATCCCAGAATATCCAGCTGGGAGTACCAATGGGATCATCCTGGGAGCTGGGATCATCCCAGGAGTGTCCAGGTGGGGTCATCCCTGGAGTATCCAATGGGATCATCCCAGAATATCCAGCTGGGATTGTCCCTGCTCTGGGGATTTGTGGGGTTTCTGGTGTTTGAGGGGTCCTGGAATGGGGTGGGACTCAGGGAAAGGATCATTTATTGCCAAATCCTGTTTTCATCAGGGCTCTTCCCTGCTGGGATCAATTCTGGGGTTTGTGATGTTTGGGGGCTCCTGGAATGGGGTGAGATGCAGGGAAAGGATCATTTATTGCCAAATCCTGTTTTTATCAGGGCTCTTTCCCTGCTGGGATCGATTCTGGGGTCTGGGGGGTCTGGGATGTCCTGGAATGGGGTGAGATGCAGGGAAAGGGTCATTTATTGTCAAATCCTGTTTTTATCAGGGCTCTTCCCTGCTGGGATGGATTCTGGGGTTTGTCTGAGCCCTCTGGGAGCAGTTGGTGCCTCCAGCACCTCCCAGGCAGGAGCTGGACCAGCAAACTCTGCTCAGATCCAGAGATTTTCCTTCCTGCTCAGCTGGGCTGGCCTGGCAGGAGGGGATTTGGGAACATTCCCAGGAAATGCCCAGCAGTGACCTGGATGAGGGGACAGAAGGGATCAGGGCCTCTCTCTGGTTATGTTTTCCCTGGAGGTCCCAGCAGGTGTGGAAGTCCTTCCTCTGAGGGATCTGGGGTCCCTTTTGCCCATCCTAGCAGCAGTGAAATGGGTGATCCTGCCTGGCAGCTCCTCCCCTCTGGAATTCAGCTCTCAGAGCTCCAGGATGGGCACATTCCCCTTCTCCCATCCCTGCTTTGCCACCCCTCCACCAGCACTTCCTTTCCTGGGGCTCTCTCCATTTATTAAATTATTAAACACCCTCATTTTCCCCATCCAGGGGTTTCCAGGCCCTCCCACTCCCTGGGGGAGGAGCTTGGGCAGGTGCTGGGCTGAGTTTCTGGGTAGAATTACCCAAAAAAGGCCCAGCCTGGGAGGAGGGGCAGCTTTAATTACCTCCAGCTCTGTCTGTGCCACGGGAAATGTGATTTTAATTACTCCAGAGCCAGCGGATCCCCAGCAAACCCATTCAGTTTGGAAGCAGAGTTTCACACCTGCTCTGAACCTGATGATGGGTCTGGTTTGGGAATTTCCAGAGCCCTCTCTGTGTCCTGAGAGGATTTTTGGGGTGGGATGGTTGTGGGTTTGTGCATCAGGACACGCTGGAGTGCTGCATGCACCAGTGGGTGGGTGGAATACAGAATTCCCAGGATTCCCACAGGCTGTGGAGGAGCACCAGCAACGTGGAAAGGAGATTTTGGAATAAGGATTAAATAACACCCAGTGGGGAGCTGGATGTGCTCAGCTCCTGAACCAAGCTGTGATTGCCTTTCCCAAATCCTCATGGAGGGAACTGATTTTTAAATTTTATTTTATTTTATTTTATTTTATTTTATTTTATTTTATTTTATTTTATTTTATTTTTTATTTTTATTTATTTTATTTTTATTTATTTTATTTTATTTTATTTCATTTTATTTTACTTTATTTTTATTTTTATTTTATTTTTATTTTTAATTTTATTTTTATTTTTATTTATTTTATTTTATTTTATTTTATTTTATTTTTATTTATTTTATTTTTATTTTTATTTATTTTTATTTATTTTTATTTATTTTATTTTTTACATTTATTTTATTTATTGTATTGTATTGTAGTTTATTTTATTTTAACCACCCCAACCTGCTGGAGATGCTGGGAGCACCTCAGCTCCAAAGTGCTGCCTCTTTCCAATGTGGAAACAGCAGAGGAAGATGATGGGAAGGGATTTTTAAACCTCCAGGGATGTGGGTGAAAAGAGTTAACAACAGAAATGGAAACCAGGAGCAGCAGCTTGGTTATAAAATGGCCAAATCCCACATTTGCAGCCCAGTTTTTTGTGTGGATTCTGACAAGGCACGAGCTGCAATGATTCATTTCGAGCTCTTGCTTTTGTTTAGAGTGGAAATGTCTCAATCTGACTCTGGCACCAGTGCTCAGTGCAGAGCTGACAGCGGAGCTGGGCCGATGTTTTTGAAGCAAAATGGGAAAATGAAGTTTGCTTTGGGAAAATGAAGCAGCTCAGCATAATCAAAACAAAGCGCTTGGATCACTCCCAGCCAAAAATCTTTCACTCGACGAGAAAAAATTTGTGCCTTTTCATGAGATTTTGGAACAAAACCCCCATATTTTAGAGTTCACAGAACGGAAATTTCAGTTTCATCGCCCAGCCCGTTGGAAGGGGGTGGGAATGAGGGAAATGTTCCGTGGAGAGGGAGGTGCTGGTCAGGAAGGTGCTGTCCCAGGGGAAGTGTGGGACACTCCATTGTGCTCTGGAGGAGCCTGGGACACAATGGCAGGGAAGGATCCTGGAATCCTGGGGGAAACAGCCAGAAATAGCAGCAGGAGGGAAGGAGGGAGCTGGAATATCCCCACGCTGAGCTGGGGGATGCAGCAGCTTGGGGGGTTTTGGGGATGGAGAAAAGCTGCCAGGTGAGGGAGGGAGCAGCTCTGGGAATTTGGGAAGAGATGGGAATTGGGGGTTCTGGTGTGGGAGGGAGCAGCTCTGGGAATTTGGGAGGTTTTGGGTGCAGGGAGTTGGGAATTGGCCAGGTGAGGGAGGGAGCAGCTCTGGGAATTTGGAGGGAGGGAAGGAAGGAGCTGGAATATCCCCACGCTGAGCTGGGGGTGCAGCAGCTTGGGGGTTTTTGGGGATGGAGAAAAGCTGCCAGGTGAGGGAGGGAGCAGCTCTGGGAATTTGGGAAGTTTTGGGTGCTGGGAATTGGGGAATTGAGGCTCTTCTTGGCCAAGTGGGGAGGGAGCAGCTCTGGGAATTTGGAGGGAGGGAAGGAAGGAGCTGGAATATCCCCACGCAGCAGCTTGGGGGTTTTTGGGGATGGAGAAAAGCTGCCAGGTGAGGGAGGGAGCAGCTCTGGGAATTTGGGAAGTGCTGGGAATTGGGGGTTCTGGTGAGGGAGGGAGCAGCTCTGGGAATTTGGGAGGTTTTGGGTGCAGGGAATTGGGAATTCTGCTTGCCCAGGTGAGGGAGGGAGCAGCTCTGGGAATTTGGGAAGTTTTGGGTGCAGGGAATTGGGGAATTGAGGCTCTTCTTGGCCAAGTGGGAAGGGAGCAGCTCTGGGAATTTGGAGGGAGGGAAGGAAGGAGCTGGAATATCCCCACACTGAGCTGGGAGATGCAACAGCTTGGGGGGTTTTTTTGGGGATGGAGAAAAGCTGCCAGGTGAGGGAGGGAGCAGCTCTGGGAATTTGGGAAGTGCTGGGAATTGGGGGTTCTGGGTGAGGGAGGGAGCAGCTCTGGGAATTTGGGAAGTGTTGGGTGCGGGGAATTGGGAATTCTGCTTGGCCAGGTGAGGGAGGGAGCAGCTCTGGGAATTTGGGAATTCAGGGCTCTGCTTGGCCAGGTGAGGGAGGGAGAAGCTCTGGGAATTTGGAGGGAGGGAGGGAAGGAAGGAGCTGGAATATCCCCACACTGAGCTGGGGGATGCAGCAGCTTGGGGGGTTTTTGGGGATGGATAAAAGCTGCCAGGTGAGGGAGAAAGCAGCTCTGGGAAATTGGGAAATGTTGGGTGCAGGGAATTGGGAATTCTGCTTGGCCAGGTGAGGGAGAGAGTAGTTCTGGGAATTTGGGAATTCAGGGCTGTGCTTGGCCAGGTGAGGGAGGGAGAAGCTCTGGGAATTTGGGAAGTTTTGGTGCTGGGAATTGGGAATTCTTCTTGGCCAGGTGAGGGAGAGAGCAGCTCTGGGAATTTGGAGGGAGGGAGGGAAGGAGGGAGCTGGAATATCCCCACACTGAGCTGGGAGATGCAGCAGCTTGGGGGTTTTGGGGATGGATAAAAGCTGCCAGGTGAGGGAGGGAGCAGCTCTGGGAATTTGGGAAGTGCTGGAAATTGGGAGTTCTGGTGAGGGAGGGAGCAGCTCTGGGAATTTGGGAAGTTTTGGGTGCTGGGAATTGGGGAATTGACGCTCTTCTTGGCCAAGTGGGGAGGGAGCAGCTCTGGGAATTTGGGAATTCAGGGCTGTGCTTGGCCAGGTGAGGGAGGGAGAAGCTCTGGGAATTTGGGAGGTTTTGGGTGCAGGGAATTGGGAATTCTTCTTGGCCAGGTGAGGGAGAGAACAGTTCTGGGAATTTGGGAAGTGCTGGGAATTGGGGTTTCTGGTGAGGGAGGGAGCAGCTCTGGGAATTTGGAGGGAGGGAAGGAGGGAGCTGGAATATCCCCACGCTGAGCTGGGGGATGCAGCAGCTTGTGGGGTTTTGGGGATGGAGAAAAGCTGCCAGGTGAGGGAGGGAGCAGCTCTGGGAATCTGGGAAGTTTTGGGTGCTGGGAATGGGGTGCTCTGCTTGGCCCTTGGCTCCTGGTGGGGAATGCTCTGGTGTCCCTTTTTCCCTTGGGAAAAGAAAATCTTCCTGCCAAAAAAAACCCAAAACCAAAAAAGCAGCAAAAATTATCCTGGGAAGGAGTTCTGGGAGAAAATGGCACCAAATTCTGTCTGTCCAGGAGGGATGGTCAGGGTGGGATGGGGTGGTCACAGCCATGGGTGGGACCTCCTAAAAATGTCCCGGCCTGGTTAAAACAAAAAGGAGCTGCTGGATTTAAAGGTGCAGAGCAGGGAAAAACCCAGAGTGGGACTGGGAATTGGGGAATCCCAAACTGGGGACTGGGATACACCCAGAGTGGGACTGGGAATTGAGGAATCCCAAATTGGGGGCAATGGGTATACCCAAAATGGGACTGGGAACTGGGGAATCCCAAACTGGGGACTGGGAATTGGGGAATCCCAAACTGGGGCCAGGGATAAACCCAAAATGGGACTGGGAATTGGGGAATCCCAAACTGGGGCCAGGGATAAACCCAGAGTGGGACTGGGAATTGAGGAATCCCAAATTGGGGGCAATGGATACACCCAGAGTGGGACTGGGAATTGATGAATCCCAAACTGGGGACTGGGGATACACCCAAAATGGGACTGGGAACTGGGGAATCCCAAATTGGGGGCAATGGATACACCCAGAGTGGGACTGGGAATTGGGGAATCCCAAACTGGGGACCAGGGATAAACTCACACTGGGACTGGGAATTGGGGAATCCCAGACTGGGGGCAATGGATACACCCAGAATGAGACTGGGAATTGGGGAATCCCAAACTGGGGACTGGGAATTGGGGAATCCCAAAATGGAGACTGGGATACACCCAAAATGGGACTGGAAATTGGGGAATCCCAAACTGGGGGCAATGGATACACCCAGAGTGGGACTGGGAATTGGGGAATCCCAAACTGGGGCCAGGGATAAACCCAAAATGGGACTGGGAATTGGGGAATCCCAAACTGGGGCCAGGGATAAACCCAGAGTGGGACTGGGAATTGAGGAATCCCAAATTGGGGGCAATGGATACACCCAGAGTGGGACTGGGAATTGATGAACCCCAAACTGGGGACTGGGGATACACCCAAAATGGGACTGGGAATTGGGGAATCCCAAACTGGGGCCAGGGATAAACCCAGAGTGGGACTGGGAACTGGGGAATCCCAAATTGGGGGCAATGGATACACCCAGAGCGGCACTGGGAACTGGGGAATCCCAAACTGGGGACCAGGGATAAACTCACACTGGGACTGGGAATTGGGGAATCCCAAACTGGGGACTGGGATACACCCAAAATGGGACTGGGAATTGGGGAATCCCAAACTGGGGGACTGGGATACACCCAAAATGGGACTGGGAATTGGGGAATCCCAAACTGGGGACTGGGAACTGGGGAATCCCAAACTGGGGCCTTGTCCTGGAGGCTGGGAGTGCCCAGGGCCGTTATCTGCACAGCCAGGCCCTCTGAGGGGAGGGAATATTTTTGCTAAATCTGCAATTCAGAAGAATGAAATCTGGTGCTGACCTCCGGAAGGATCAGAACCATCAAGCAAATGCGTTTTTCTTCCATGGGACCGAACTCACTGTTCCTTTTCCCATTGTTCCCAGAACAATGCAGGCCTCATAAATGAATTCAGGCTCGAGGGGCGGGGTGGGAGGCAGTGTGGGGGGAATTCTCCATACATTTAAATCGTGCCACGAGCCAACAAAAGGCAGGAAATTTGGAGCTGGAGCTCACACTTGCTCCCAGACATGAAGAAAACAAGGGAATGAGCTGTCACTTAGGATTTCCTGGCTTTCTCCCCCCGGTTGGTTGCAGTGTAAACACCGCTGGGCTGTGCTGGGAGAGCTTCGCTCGCTCCCCTCTGTTTCCTCACTAAAAAAGAAAAAAAAAGAGAAAAGGGAAAAAAAGAAAAGGAAAAAAAAGAAAAGGAAAAAAAAAGAAAAGGAAAAAAAAAAGAAAAGGAAAAAAAAAGAAAAGGAAGAAAAAGAGCCATTCCCTGTGGAATTGGAGGCACCAGGGAGTCGTGGGTGTGGGCTGGGACGGGCTCATCCCTTGGGATCACTGCTGCCCCGTGGATGTGGGAATTGTGGTGGGACCATGGAGTGCTGGAGCATCCCTGGGTGCACAGAGGACCCCAGAGCTGTGGCTGGACCCTCCCTGCTGTGCTCAGGCTGTGCCCAGGGGCTGCTGGGCTGTCCCTGTTGGCCTGGGAACCGCGGGCTCCTCTCTCAGGAGGCGCTGAGCAACCCCTGCTAATGGCTGGGGACGGGGCTGGGAGCAGCTCCCGCTTCCCTCGGGCAGGATTCCAACTGCTCTGCCCCCACAGGCTCTGGGGTTCCACTCTTTGGGCAGCAGCACCCAGGGTTGGACCCCAGAAGGTTTGGGGTTTGTAGGGCTGGCACTCTGGGAGCTTTGTCTGGGGTCCCTGTGCCCGTTTCCAGGTGAATGCTGGAGCCTGGGGCTGGCTGGGGATGCCCCAGTGGATCAGGAGATTTTTCTCCCAGTTTTCTCCCTCTTTTCCCCTCTCCAGCCTCAGCATTTCCTTCTCCCATCCCCACCTCTCCTTGCTCTGAAATTCCCTCCAGGCACCTCCCCTGCGGAATCTGAGCCCAGCACCTCAAAACGCTGCTGCTGGGGGAGCTGGGCTGTGGGTTTGGGGTGATTTTGGAGGGGTTTTGGGGGTGATTTTAGGGTGGTTTTGGGACATTCAGGTGCTCACCTCCCCTCTGTCCCCTCCCCAGCTGCCTGTGCCCATCACTGCTGCTGGAGGAGCTGGGCTCTGGTTTTGGGGTGATTTTGGGGTGATTTTGGAGTGGTTTTGGGATGTTTTTTAGGGTGTTCAGGTGCTCACCCCCCCCTCTGTCCCCCTCCCCAGCTGCCAGCACCCATTGCTGCTTCTGGAGGAGCTGGGCTGTGGTTTTGGGGGTGTTTTTGGGATGGTTTTGGGGTGTTCAGGTGCTCACCCCCCTCTGTCCCCTCCCCAGCTGCCAGTGCCCATCGCTGCTTCTGGAGGAGCTGGGCTGTGGTTCTGGGGTGATTTTGGGGGTGATTTTGAGGTGCGTTTGAGGTGGTTTTGGGGTGTTCAGGTGCTCACCTCCCTCTATCACCTCCCCAGCTGCCAGTGCCCATCACTGCTGCTGGAGAAGCTGGGCTGTGATTTCGGGGTGGTTTTGGGGTGTTTTTGGGATGGTTTCGGGGTATTCAGGTGCTCACCCCCCTCTGTCCCCTCCCCAGCTGCCAGTGCCCATCGCTGCTGCTGGGGGAGCTGGGCTGTGATTTCGGGGTGGTTTTGGGGGTGGTTTTGGGGTGATTTTGGGGGTGTTTTTGGGGTGTTCAGGTGCTCACTCCCCCCTCTGTCCCCTCCCCAGCTGCCAGTGCCCATCGCTGTGTTTTTCCTGCTCTACAAGGAGAGGATGGTGCCCTGCTTCAACGGCAGCAGCCACCCGCTGCTGTCAGCTGATGAGCTGGCCCTGGAGACACGGCCTGGGGACAAGGACGAGCTCTCCACCACTGCCCAGAGACCCCACACAGCTGCAGGTGAGCAGAAAATGCCTCTCTTATAGATTTTGGGGAGAAAAAGCCATATTTGAGCCTGGCTGGGTGTAATGGCAGACCCAGCGCTGCTCTCTGTTGCAAAGTGTGCTCAGGGATCTCATCCAGGAATATCCAAACAATCAATTTGGTGCCCAATTACCCTCAAATTAGAAGGAATCTTGAACAGATGCTGGTGTCCCAATCCCAATGAGGCCTCCAGGCTGTGTTTCTCCATTCCATGTTTCTCTGAGCAGCCCTAAAGCCAACCAGCCCTTTAGGGACACGTGGCAGTTGTGCCCCTCAATTCCCTCCTAGTTTTGGATCACATTTCTCACTGATTATTCAGTTTAAAGAGTCACATTTCTTACTGATTATTTCAGTTCATTGTGCTGCAGATGCTGATTTTTATAGGAAAGGAATAAGAAATAACAAATTTCCCCTCCCTTGCGTGAGGGGAAAAGTGAAATCCAGCAATAGTTTGCTCTTGACCTCATGGCTGCACCCTGCCTTGGGGACAATGGTGACATTGTTCTTTCCTAGCCAGCAGGGACGTGTCACAGTCAATTCTTTGGGTAAACAGTGAATCTCAAAAGTAAATATGGTTTAGGACTTTGGGAAGTGTTCCGTGTTATTGGAGATACGGCTTTGGCCCTGGGCAATGAAAGGGAATTTCAGGGAGTTTCTTCAAGGTGAGGAGATGTGGGAAGGCTCAGGGGTGATGCCAAGCTCTGTGTGTGTGTGTCCCTTTCCCAATATCCCTTGTCCAAGGATTGGGAGCTCTCCTGGGCAGGGTTCCCCTGTGGGGAGCTCCAGGGATGAGGGGATTTGGGCCATGAGTGCTGTGGTTGTGTTTTTATTGCCTGTGAGAGCAGGGCCAGGAGTGGGGAGCCCCAAAATGGGGGGAAAAAGGAGCAGGGGCAGCTGCAGTAAGAGAAATGGCAGCAGAGCCAGAATTTTGGGGTGAGGAGAGCTGGGATCCCAGGGTGTGGAGAGCCCAGGATTTTAGGGTATGGAGAGCCAGGATTTTGGGGTGAGAAAAACCAGGATTTTGGGTTGTGGAGAGCCAGGATTTTGGGGTGAGAAAAAACCAGAATTTTGGGGTGTGGAGAGCTGGGATCCCAGGGTGTGGAAAGGCCAGGATTTTGGGGTGTGGAGAGCCAGGATTTTGGGTTGTGGAGAGCCAGGATTTTGGGGTGAGAAAAACCAGAATTTTGGGGTATGGAGAGCCCAGGATTTTGGGGTGAGAAAGGCCAGGATTTTGGGGTGTGGAGAGCCAGGGATTTTGGGGTGTGGAGATCCAGGATTTTGGGGTGAGGAGAGCCCAGGATTTTGGGGTGTGGAGAACCAGGATTTTGGGGGTGAGAAAGGCCAGGATTTTGGTGTATGGAGAGCCAGGATTTTGGGGTGAGAAAAACCAGGATTTTGGGGTGTGGAGAGCCAGGATTTGGGGTGAGGAGATCCAGGATTATGGGGTGAGTAGAGCCCAGGATTTTGGGGTGTGGAGAGCTCAGATTTTGGGGTATGGAGAGCCAGAATTTTGGGGTGTGGAGAGCCAGGATTTTGGGGTGAGAAAGGCCAGGATTTTGGGTTGTGGAGAGCCAGGAATTTGGTGTATGGGGACACAGGATTTTGGGGTGTAGAGAACCAGGATTTTGGGCATATGGAGAGCTGGGATCCCAGGGTATGGAGAGCTCAGGATTTTGGGATGTGGAGAGCCAGATTTTGGGGTATGGAGAGCCAGGATTTTGGGGTATGGAGAGCCAGGATTTTGGGGTATGGAGACCCAGGATTTTGGGGTATGGAGACCCCAGATTTTGGGGTATGGAGACCCCAGGATTTTGGGGTATGGAGAGCCAGGATTTTGGGGTGTGCAGAGGCCCAGATTTTGGGGTGTGGGCAGCAGGTACCCCAAAGAACCAGGCTCCCAGGCTTTGGGCAGACCCCCACACCCCATTCCCATCTCCTCCTGGAAGCTCAGAGGAAGGTGAAGGTGAGGTGGAGCCCCCCGAGCTCAGCAGTGCCCCACGTTCAGGGTCCTGGTTGTCCCACAGAGCAAACCCCACCGAGGGCTGGCAGCCCCCCAGCCCCGTGGGGACGTTCTGCTCAGGTTTGCTTTGCATTGTTCTCCAGCAGGGCACGAGGATTTGTTCAGCTGCTGCCAAAGCAAGAACTTCCAAGGGGTTTCCTTCACTTATTTTGCCGTGCACATCACCGGGGCTCTGGTTCTCTTCATGACTGATGGGATTGTGGTGAGTGCAGTTGCCCACATTTCTGGATTTTTTTCCTCCCAAACCCCTGTGAAACCCCCAGGGTTTAATGGTGAGAGGGGGTGAGACAGGAATGGGAATTTCCCAAGCTCTCCATCTCCAAGGATAAGCAACCCTGAGCTCCAAATGTGATGTTTGGAGAGTGTGGAACTCCAAGAGGGCAGGGCAGCCCCTCGGGGAGGGAGGATCTCTGGTTTTTCCTTGGAGCTTTACCCTTTTAGGACAGACTAAACCCCACATCCTGCTGCTGGTGGATCTGCAAACCCTTCCACCATGCACTGAGGGACAGAGGAGCCTGAAACCATCCACGGGGATGTGACAGGGAGGTTTTTCCTGCAGGGAGAGTACTCGGGATTTGTGTACAGCTACGCCGTGGAGGAGCCACTGGCCGTGGTGCACAAGGTGGCTGGGTACCTGCCCAGCCTCTTCTGGGGCTTCATCACCCTGGGCAGGCTCATCTCCATCCCTGTGTCCTACAGGATGAAGCCAGCCACCATGGTCTTCATCAATGTGGTAAGGGATGGGGTTGATTCCTTTGGTGGGGTTAATTCCTTGATGGGGCTAATTCCTTTGATGGGGTTAATTCCTTTGGTGGGGTTAATTCCTTTGGTGGGGTTAATTCCTTTGGTGGGGTTAGTTCCTTTGGTGGGGTTAATTCCTTTGGTGGGGTTAGTTCCTTTGGTGGGGTTAATTCCTTTAATGGGGTTAATTCCTTTGGTGGGGTTAGTTCCTTTGGTGGGGTTAATTCCTTTGGTGGGGTTAGTTCCTTTGGTGGGGTTAATTCCTTTGGTGGGGTTAGTTCCTTTGGTGGGGTTAATTCCTTTAATGGGGTTAATTCCTTTGGTGGGGTTAGTTCCTTTGGTGGGGTTAGTTCCTTTGGTGGGGTTAATTCCTTTGGTGGGGTTAGTTCCTTTGGTGGGGTTAGTTCCTTTGGTGGGGTTAGTTCCTTTGGTGGGGTTAATTCCTTTGGTGGGGTTAGTTCCTTTGGTGGGGTTTAGTTCCTTTGGTGGGGTTAATTCCTTTGGTGGGGGTTAATTCCTTTGGTGGAATTAATTAATTCCTTTAATGGGGTTAATTCCTTTGGTGGGGTTAGTTCCTTTGGTGGGGTTAATTCCTTTGGTGGGGTTAGTTCCTTTGGTGGGGTTAATTAATTCCTTTAATGGGGGTTAATTCCTTTGGTGGCTGCAGCTCCTCTCACACCTGAGGGGTTTGCACAGGTAGGGTGGGCAAGGTGCCCTCTGGGGTAGCCACGATTTCAAATTTCCCAACTTTCCTGAGCTGCTCCTCAGCCTGGAGAGTTGGCACTAAAAAAATTGCCCATTTTATTGACCCTACCCAGTGACTCCTTCATCCACAGGGAAATGAATTCCTGGGCTGGCTGTGGCCAAGGGAAGCAGGTCATGCTCTGAATTCTCTGTTTGGGCTGCAGCAGCTGGCAGAGCCTGCTGAAGTCAATAAAACACCTTGGAAAAAGGGGCAGAAATCCTTGTGGGATGTGTGAGGAAGATGGCAGAAAACAGGGAGGGGATGATCCCAATCCTGCTTCTTAGAGAGAGAAAAAGCACAAACAGGCAGTTGACTGCCAATTTATTTGAACCAGAAGTGATTTTGGAGGCTGTATTTGAGAATAAAACACATTACAGTGTGTTATAATACCCATCTAACAGGGTGGGGAGAAGATTTTGGGATTTCTGAGTAAGGATCCACCTGGCTGCCACTGACCCTGTGCAGTGCTGGGAGTCACTGCAGCATCCTCACAACAAACTCCCAGCTCGAATTTGGCTTCTTCAGGATCCAAATTTCTGCCGAGCTGAATATCAGAGCTCCCTCTGCTGACTCTGCCCTGGGCTTTCCCAGAGTTTTTGGTTATTTCCCCTACAAGCCAGAGGTGAGGGGAAAGTTAATTGAAATGCAGTTGCCTTTCTGGCTTTAATGCTGTGGCTGCTTTCTGAGCAGTTATTGAGAGTTAATTCTGTAATTATGGAGACTGACTTCACTCTTGTTCAGCAGAATTATTAGTGATTAAGACATGTAAATGTTGTGGAAGGTATTATTGCATGTAAAAGTATAATTTTCAGATGAAGCCTTAAATGTTTGACGTTATGAAATTAAGACTTAATTACCAAGTTATGTAATGAAAATTAGCAGATTCAGAACCAGATGGATTTTCTTTGGCCATTCAGTTTTTCAAACACTGATTTTTTTTTTCCTCTTCCCCTTAAAAATAAACATATTTTCCTCTTCCCCTTAAAAATAAACATATTTTCTCTTCCAGAATATTTCCTATTCAAACCCAACTCTAGACCCTGTTGCATTTTTCTGACTGATTTTTGTGGGTGCTGCTTCACAGGTCGGGGTCCTCATCACCTTCCTGCTGCTCCTGATTTTCTCCTCCAGCGTGGTTTTCCTGTTTGTGGGCACAGCATCCTGGGGCTGTTCCTCAGCAGCACCTTCCCCAGCATGCTGGCCTACACTGAGGACATCCTGCAGTACAAAGGTCAGCTGCCATCTCACCAGGTGCTTTTTTAGGTCCCATCCCCTTTTTTCAGCTCCTTCTCTCCTCCCCTCGGGAGGCCTGGAAGTTCAGGTTTGCTTTTGAAAGCAGATTTGTTGAAGGGAAATATCCAATTCTCTGTTTTGCTGATGAATAAAGATCCCAGGCAGGGATCCAGCTTCAATTCCTGGTTTGGGGAGCTCAGGGAGGGGCAGGAATGCTGCTTTGGAGGGAGATGGTTCTGAAAACATCACCAGAGTGGTTCTGAAAACATCACCAGATCATCAGAGCTGGTTCTGAAAACATCACCAGATCACCAGAACTGGTTCTGAAAACATCACCAGATCAACCAGAGCTGGTTCTGAAAACATCACCAGATCACCAGAGGTGGTTCTGAAAACATCACCAGATCACCAGAGATGGTTCTGAAAACATCACCAGATCACCAGAACCAGTTCTGAAAACATCACCAGATCACCAGAGCTGGTTCTGAAAACATCACCAGATCATTAGAACTGGTTCTGAAAACATCACCAGATCACCAGAGCTGGTTCTGAAAACATCACCAGATTACCTGATCTGGAAAGCCAC